>JANHGN010002943.1:40067-63864 GCA_024605025.1 Megaceryle maxima | reverse complement strand
TTTAGTTTTTAAAATGTGCACAATGGTGTTGAGCATGATCATCTAAACAATACAGAATATATGCAATTAAAAAAAAAAAAAGTATGTAAACTGAAATAAAGTATGAAACAAACCCCTTCCTTTTATTGTCTGGTGCTTGAGCAAATTAACTTTGTAACATGAATTTTACTTTTCCATATTTACTATAAAAAAATCAGAGATAGATATTTTATTTGTTAAAAGTACCTGGCAGCAAGGTTTTAAACTTGAAATGAAATTTCTTTCTTGGGAGAAATGGTAAGTGAAGCAATTACATTATTTCAGATATATTTTGCATAAAAAAATAGAATTCCATAGAATGTCTTTTTCCCACCTCCAGTATAACAACTTAGAAATAAAGTTAAACAACAAAACTAAAAATAAAACAGAGAAAATTAGAAGAAAATCTGTAGATGCAGATCCCAAAAGCTCAAGATACCCAACAGGAAACAGAAGCAATATCTCTTTAGAAGTGAGTTAAAATTTATACATTTTATAAACTGTCAGCCAACCATCATCTTTTTCACTAGCTGTGCTTTAAGATACTTTGAAAGCTTTGTTTCTGCATAAAGGAATTTGATGTGTAACAGATGCAAAAAAAACCCCTGAGTTTGGATAATAATATTTTATCAGAACAGAATAGGAAATATTTTAAAGAGGAAGAATGAAGTTTATCAAAGTAAAATATGACACGTATTTAGCAGTGCTACACTAAATATGTGCAGCATGTACAATTTTGAAGGTGTTTTCCGTGACTTAGGATGTAAAATTTTGCTTTTTCAAAGTCTCAAATGTTTCTGAATATTTTATCTAGATTATAAAAGTACTGCATGATGATCAGGCACTACACTGTATACTGTATTCCTCCATCATGTCATACTGAGCATTGTAAAACTATGATAGAGGGAGAAAAGAGTATCTGTTGAACAGCATTTATAACTGAACATGGTTCCCTATAAATAATGGTCAGTAGAAAAAAAAAGTACTTATTAGAGATGTTAAAGAAAATATGAAGGAAACACATTATGCATAAACCAATGTAAGACCTATTAGGAATATCAAATTCACTGCCTGGGGATCTACTGATGAACTTAATTTGTCTAACTGGGAAATTAATGAATTCATGAGATCCTTCTTAATTTTTTAAAATGTCTGTGAAAATGAATATTCTGATATTTTGAAAACAATTAGAATTTTTTTTTTTCTTCTAAATAACTTCAGCATAAATTCTTAGGAACCTTACATAGTAAGAGGAAAGGAAACCCACAAACTTTCAAAGCAAAACTGTTTTGATGGATCAAAATAATGTTTATTTATTCCTACTATTTAATTTTGATGATGTTTTCACACCATATTCCTAGATTGGGACTGTGGATTTTTAAAAACTTCTTTAACATTTGCTGAGGTTTTATCTCACAGAAGATTAAGGATCACCACCATCTCCTTAGGTTTTCAAAAAGAATATAAACTGGATTGACATTATTTTTTCTTTAATGGGGTGAGTATATTCTTTTAAACTGAAGCTAAAGCAAACACTCAATGGTAGTGCTGTATCTGTGTGTCATGTTTTATAGGACTTGTGTTTCTTTTTTTTTGTTGTTTATGTTCTTATTTTAAACTGTGATGTTCATGAATTAGGAATTTTCTCCTTTGGGTAAGTAGAATGGGACTCAGAGATAATAATCCTGGATTTTCTAGTAGAAAATAATGAAAAATATTACTATAAATTATAGTTAAGAAAGTAAAGAAACCATTTCTGAACTTTTTTCCTCAGTAACATGATTCATGCAGGATTTAAGATATTATGCTGTGGTATAAAGTTTTACTTCATAGCTTGGATAGATTTCTACAATATAACCATGCCTTCCTCATTTAGAAGAAATATAGCCTTCCAAAAGTCAAGCTAAGTCTATTGTATCAAACCACAAATAATGCGCAAATAACCATGATTTCTGGCTTAGTGACAACAAACATTTTATTCCAGCTGCCAGAATGAATTCTCATTCCCTGCAGATCCTCTTCTTTTGTTAGTACTGCCACTGAGGCAAAGAAGATGATCTTTATTCAGCTAAGACCTATGTGCCCCTTCTAAAATACTAGTTCCAGTATTTACTGGTAGAAAGGTAGAGAAGGAGAACATTCAAAGAAGATTCTATTCATGTAGTAAAAAAAAAAAAAAAAAAAAAAAAAAAAAAGGCAAGCTTACATCTCCTTTTCTGCCTAGAAAAAAACTGCAAAGGAATCAGTGCAGAAAGCTTTTGCATAGGCTTTTTTTTAAAAAAAAAAAGATCATTTTTCATCTCTCTCTTTGCTAAACCTGATAGTAAAATAGGAATTATTCCATATTATAAAGGTTAGATGTTTTTGTCAAATGAACACATAAACTGGTGTCAACTTTCTTCCTTCTATCACTTTTGCTATCATTTACAGAAACACAGTGTGAAGTTTCAACAAATTACAGCATTCACATCTGATTAGCACATCCTAGCATGGGTGGAATGAAACCTATCATGCTCAGTATCAGTAACTGCAGAGAATGCAGATGAATAAAAATCTGTTCCCTGTTCTTAATATACCAAAATTCACTCTGGTAACAATTCTTAAATAACTGTTCTGGGTTGACATAATCTATCAGTGTAATGTTAGGATAATATATATAGACATATATAAAGATAATAAGGTTTTGAAGCCAAGGTACTTTATTTAGGGTTTCTATACTGCAGTAAATTTCCTGAAGCTTTTCCAATTTTATCTCCACTAATGTCATGTATGCTATTAAATCAACAAAAATCAGAAAGAAAAAAAAAATGTTCTGCTTTAATTGCTGAAATTCCTGGAATAGAGTAATTTTCAATTTCAGGTCTTCACAATGGGACTCAGGGAGCCTGAAATAGATTGAAAGGCTATTATATCAATTGCTTTCACCTACTTTCTAAGTGCTTTAATAATTTGTTTAATACTTTAATAGCATTTTAAGACATAAATGTATACATGTACCTTAATATAACATTTTAAATGATAAAGCAGGTCTAAACTGCTCTGTAGAGTTTTATGGTAACTGTTGCTAATTTTGAGAAATACTCAAGGACTTCACAGTGTCTCAAGGTAACTATATTTGTCGCTACGCTACCATGAACTCTGCCTTGTAACTTAGTTATTCATGCAATTACTCCAAGATATACAATATTATAGTTACTATCTGCACACACACTTGAAAGGTTATAACTATCAATCATTTAATATTTCTAATAGCAGCTGAAAGCTGTAAAGTAAGTAAAATATTTTATATGCTGTTTTTAGGAGCTACGTTTTTGTCTAAAGGTTGTTTAGTATTTAAAACTCTACGCAGCACTGGCATTAAAAGATCAGAAACCAGGTACATCTGTAACATTGCATGAGTTCCCTCAAGTTAGCATTTTGTGGATGTGCAAAATAAATAATGGTAAGGGAGGAAGAAAAGAAATATGTCAGGCAATGTATTCAAAGATTAAGCAGATTTTTCCCACTGTGTTTTTCTTTTGTCCTCTATTAGATACTTTCATTCCATATAACTTTAAATAGCTTCTAAACATCAGATTGTTAAAAGTTATATTAAATAATGATTTATCATTAAAAAAATTATAATTGTCTATGGAATTAGTGGTATCAATATTGCATTACCATAAATGTTTCCATGTTTACATTATATTATATTACATTATATTATAGTGATTTAAAATATTTATTATACTTCACTGAATGTCTTTAATTTTAATAGACATATTATTTATGGTTGCATAAAGTCTGCTGGTATTAAGTAATAAAACTATAATTCCTCCACAAAGCATGTAGTTTTCACTTAACAAATTACCATCTACTGTTAGAATTCTAGCAGCATTTAGATTAAAGCTCCTTAAAAAAGGATCATCACATGAAACCTATTTCACCTATTATTGTTAACCTCTATTGTAACATCACATGCTGCTTTCAGTAAAAGTATGAACTTCTTTCCAATAACCACGTAGAATGAGGAATGGCCAGTATTTGAAATTTATGTGCCTCTGACTGCGTGCTAAACTTAGGTAGGCTCTTCTCTGGCCAAAGACTGTTCTCCACAAAAAGTGCTTGGGGAGAATCCATCTTCTTTATGAGAATACTTAACTAATGAGACAATAAATTGATGCCCTAGACAGAACAGAGATATTCTTCACATAGATATATATCTCCAGATGGATGTAAATCTTCAGATAGATTATATGTTAATTATAGCTTAATTAGTCAGACAGGAAAAAAATAGACTTGTGTATTTGTGGTTGTGCAGCAATTGGCATGTTATATGAATGGGCTTAACCACAGAGGATGTAAAATCATGTGGAAAATTATTTTAGGAGCTGTCATAGTATTTATGTTCAGTTATAGACAGTAGTGAGAAAGTTTTGTGGAAATTTTGTTTGTGATTCCTTTTGGAAATTTTGTTTGAATGCAAACTTCTTTTAATGCAAACTGTAACCCAGAAATCATGTTTTCTTTATTTGGTTTTAGAAAACCTGAAATCTTAGCTAGACTTCTCTGAAAACTTCCTTAGTCCTTGAACTTGTTGTTTTGTTACAACAAAATACAGTATTTGGTCAGGATGGAAACTGTGTAATACATAGTTTATCTAGCTAGAAAATAAATAGGCAGAGTATAAGGACATCTTCATTCTTTCTAAGACAAAATAAGAGATAGAACATATCCAACATTTGCCCAAATTTGAGAATGACTACAAGAATAGAATTCAAGACATTTTTCCTTTCTGTCACATGCAGCTTTCCCTTAGATAGGATCAAAATGCTGCAAAGTCCATACATATAACTAGAATTCACACAGAATAAAAATATGTAGATATAAGAACTGAATGAGTTCCAAGTAACATTTCTAAAATAATGCAGTGGACAAGAAGAAATTCAGACTGAAGAACATAAGAGACTACAATGCCTTCAGTTTGTTCAACATTAATAATCACTTTAGATTGTGGGGTCTGATTTAACAAAAATGAGTTATGGAGTAGCTTCATGTATGGGGAAAAGGAAAGTAAGAATAGCACATGAAGAATTTCTTATTTAATCAACTCTAGAAGAAAACACTGGTAAAAAAAATTCAGACAGCTAATAAGAAACAAACAAAAAACCCCCAAAAGTATAATACATAAGTAAAGAACAGTTTGTAAGACATCAAATAACTTTTTTCTTATCCTGTAGCAACTCTGAAACATCAAAGATTACATTAAAAATATACATTTACATAAAAATACATATATATTTCATGGCCCTGAACTAGATAAAAGAAGAGTGGGGTGAAGAACAAGAAGTCAAATGGAAAAACCCCCAGATTTCATTGTTGATGCTATGAAACATCTGGTATTAATACTATGCAACACATCCCATTCTAGAATAGTAAGATGTTATACACATACTTTTTTTACCAGTATAAAATAGAATAGATCTAGATCTCCAAGGTCTGTTCACATTGGTCACTGGGGAGAGTATGTGTGCTTATGAAGTGACATTTATCGTCCACAAGCATTGGTAATATGTAAGATTTTTGGAACCATTTTATTCATTTTTTTGGACATCGTTCAGAGAGCTTTTTAGTGTTTGAAATTAATTTTTTACTCCAATTTGAGACTACTAAGGTAATTTGATACAGATAAGGAAGATTTTTATGGCCTATAATGTTCTCTGAAGTGAATATGCAGATGTGAACTGTGATGAATTACAAGTGTATTTTCTTATTGGCATATTATGCAAATAATCTAAGATTTTATAGCTTGTTGGGTTGTTGTTTGTTTGTTTGTTTTTTAAATACATGTTGTTCACTGTTGGAGAGAAGATAAAGCATTTCAATCTAATGGCTAGCTTTCCAGTGTGAATTGACGTGTACAAGAAAAAGTGAGCACTTGAAAATGTAATCTCACTTAGCATTTCTACTTTTAATTAAATAAACCCAACAAAAAACAACGTGCTATAACTATTAAATGGTTGCTGTTTTCAGAACATTCACAAAAAATACACAGTGGTTAAGGTAGTAAAGGCCACAGAAATCTGAAAATCAACATTTTCAAGTTTTGCAAAAGTTCTTTCTAGTTCAAACTTTGCCTCCAAATTAGCTCTATTATTATTATATTGTAGCTTACAAAAACTGGGTTTTATCCTTAAAAAAAAAAAAATTGCTGTTAGGAAGCATAGCATGATCTAGGGGGACTGAGACAGAAATTTCTTGTGACCATTCCCAGTTTGACTACAATGGGACAATGGTGACCATTTGCAAGTCTTGCATGAATGTAATGCTTGTAGTTGCCATCTGAAAATACTAGCTGAAGTTGAAAGCATTCACAGTGGAGAAAGAGAAGGAAAATCAAAACACTGCAGTGGAAGACATAAAATGTTCAACAGCTCTGTTACATGACAAAGGATTCCCTCTTCCTGTTCCTCTTCACCCTCACTATACTCACAATAACGTGGAGTTATTAACTGTATAAATTTTAAATAAATAGAACCAATGAATGGGAATGTCTGTTACTAGCTGGATTGGTTGTTTAAGGAAGTATACTTTTCCTGGCATCTGATTTCCTTCTGTTTGGCAGGAAAGGAAATAAGAGATCTGATTATGTTGATTGACATAATGAAAACACATCACCTATGAGTGATTAAGTGAAATCTTATTTCCTATAAGTAAAAAGGATTAGAACACTGATTTTTCTTCTATAAAAGGTTATGTTGAAGGTTATTCTATTTTTCTAAAACTCATGCTGCATTCTGCTCAATTCATTGTTTATTCTCTATCTATGCTTCACATCATCTTAAATGCAGCATTTCCATTACTTTCCACATTCTAGTGTGGCAAGTTATCCATAAGCATACGTCAAATCCTCCTCATTTATGATGGTATCATTCTGGGAAAATAATGTTGAAATCAGTGAAATTACTTTGTAAATGAGGCTTTTAGAAGCATGAGAATAATTAAATTTGTATTGTTGCTTGTAGGCAAGACTTAGTTTCATAATGCTTTATATGTTCGCATCTGCTTTGATTTACTGTCAAAATCAATTTTGTTAATATTTCATTTCAGGCATCAAATTGTTTCTTTTTATACTGTTGTCTTCACTGTAGAATCTTACATGGGCATGAGTTTTCCACAAAGGTGAAACTTTTTTACATATGACAGAACAAAGGTAGCTTATTCTTTTCTAATTCCAAAACTCAAAGAAGTTGCAGTTTTCCGTATGGCATCTAATTGGATTTTACTAATTGCATTGATAAAGCTTGATGGGTTCATGTATTAAACTGCATTTATCTCAAATCTTCTGTTGTTTGTTTTCATTCATGGGAAGCTACTGCCCATAAAGCTTATCTCCACGCTGGACCTGTAAAACCTATCATAATCTGTAGCAAAACTGTGATCAGGGACACTAATGCCCAAGTAGTGCTACAATAATTGCAACTGCAGCAACTGCAAACTTGTTTGATTTTTGCCTACATCTTTTAACCATATGATGTCATTCAGAGATGTAAATGCATTTAAATGTCACATATGCAGAAAATACCTAACATGCTAATCTCAGGAAAAAGGTAATGTGATAAAAATTGTTTGAGTAAACAAATGTATAAGATGACAGAGTGTGCTGGCAAAACACTTAGCTTGAAAGCTGTTATTTCATAGAGTCATAGAATGGTTTGGGTTCAAAGACCTTTAAAGGTCACCTAGTCCAACCTCACCTGTAATGAGCAGTGACATCTTCAACCAGACCAGGTTGCTCAGAGTCCCACCCAACATGACCTGGAAAGTTACCAGGGATGGGGCTTCTACCACATCTCTGGACAACCTGTTCCAGTTTTTCACCAACCTCACTGATAAAAATTTCTTCCTCATATCTGGTCTAAATCTACCATCTTTTAGCTTAAAACCATTACCCCTCGCACTGTTGCAACAAGTCCTGCTTTTAAAAAGACTGTCCCCAACTTTCTTATAGGCCCCCTTTAAGTAGTGAAAATCTGCAATGAAGTCTCCCTAGAGTCTTCTCTTCTCCAAGCTGAGCCACCCCAACTCTCTGAGCCTTTCCTCATAGAAGTGTTCAGCCCACTGATCATTTTTGTGGCTCTCCTCTGGACCCGCTCCAACAGTTTCATATCCTTCTTATGCTGAGTATTCCAGAATTGATACTGAGAATTGCCCTAGTCCAGGTGAAGGACCTTGCACTTGGCCTTTTTGAATGTCATGAGGCCCACTTCTCAAGCTTGTCCAGGCCCCTCTGGATGGCCTCAAGTGTCTCAACTGCACCACTCAGTTTGGTGGCATTTGCTAACTTACCAAGGGTGCACTCAATCCTATTGTCTAAGTCATTGATGAAGATCTTAATCAGCACTGGTCCCAGTATGAACCCCTGAGGGACACCACTTGTTACCAGTCTCTACATGGACATCAAGCTGTTGACCACTAGCCCCTGGATATGACTATCCAACCAATTCCTCATCCACTGTACAGTCCACCTATCAAATCTGTATGTCTCCAATTTAGAGAGAAGGATATTGTAGGGGACCAAGTCAAAGGCCTTGCAGAAGTCCAGATTTATGACATCTATAGAACTTCCCTTGACATCTGATGTAGTTAGTCCATTATAGAAGGCCACTAGGTTGGACAGACAGGACTTGTTGTGATGAAGCCATGCTGGGTGTCTTAAATCACTTCCATGTCCTCCATGTGCCTTAGCATGACTTCTAGGAACACCTGTTCCATGATCTTCTCAGGTACAGAGGTGAGATTGATAGGTCAGTAGTTGCCAGAGTCCTTCTTTCTACCCTTCTTAAAAAAAGGGTGCTGTGTTTCCCTTTTTTCTGTCCTACCAGGGTCTTCAACTGACTGCCAGGACTTTTTAAATATTATGGCAAGTGGCTTGGTAACTACATCAGTGTGGAATAATGACTGGAGATCAATTAGAAATTAGAATCATATTAAAGGTACAGCATTGTTCACACATTAAGGAAAGGTATAATATCAAAGAAGCTCCCACAGTGGAGTGCAACTGATATGCAAGGAATCCATTCCACAGTGGTTCCCTAGACAACACTGCCTGCAAACAGCACAGGGGGTGGAGTGGAGTGAAGACTCCACGGCCAAACTCTGTCAATCACAGCAGAGATGGGAACTTGATGGTACCACAGGACTGATAAGCTGCCTGTTTGCCACAGTGGGCCAACAGTCTATCATCTCCTGACAAAGTGCTGCCTTTTGTGCAAACTTTGTTCATTATAATGTCATTACAATACCAAAACACACCTCCATCCCAAAGGCTACCTGCCTCCAAAGTGTGACCACCCCTCAATGAGCTTGTGCTTTGAATTTTCTTCAGCTATAACTTTAAAAGCAAAGCAAGAAAAATTTACACCAATCATAATATAGGTATTTATGACTAGAGTCACTCAAGCTCCACCTTGAAGTTGAAAAATATTATAAAAATGGTTTAAGTAAGGGGGGGATGTCAGGGAAGACATCAGCCTGGACAAGTCAGGGCCAATGTATCACTGATCATCTCTGACTCCTGAGATCAGTTGATGGGCTGAACCTTGCTTCCCCCCCATAGGGATGCCTTTAGGGAAGATCTGGACTTTCTGAGTATTTCCCCAGGAAACTGAGAAAATTTTACTGAGCTGCTCTTTAATCCAATGTGTTTTGTGTATCTGTGTGTGCTTTGCAGACAGTGAATTTATCATCCGCAATCCACAAGAACCTGCACTTGTGTTGCTTTCAGTAAACAGCACTATTCATGCTGCTAGTTCCAAGAGTCTCTCAGTGGGCGCTGCCAGCTCCTTACTGGCTGTATGAAACCATGGAGCACAACTAGATGGGGAGTGCAGTGCACTGTTAGTGAATCCGGAGCCGTAAGAGTTCAGATACACTGAACACAACCGGACTGATAGTGCCAAATTGGACATCACTCAGAATCTAAGCTCAGCCACCCCCAGCACCTCTGATACCTGAGGACCAGCTGGAACACAAGAGGGTTTGTTTTCTGCCAAATTACCCTTTATGTGACAATCAGCCAATTCCCTCAGGACTCTGGGACACATCTTGTGAGGTCCCCTAGACTTACGTATGCTCATGTTCTTCAGATGGTCACAAACCTGATCTCTTACAATAGGAGGGACTTTGTCTCTCCAGTTCCTGTTTTGCAGTCCATCAACTCAAGACGTGAGAAGACAGGCAAAATAAATTGTTGGGTACCTCAGCCCTCCCCTTGTCTGTTGTTACCAGCTTGGCAGTCTTGATCAGAGGGACTATGCTTTCTTTGATATTCCTTTTCTGGTTGACATACCTGTAGAAGCCCTTTATGTTACTCCTTGCATCCCTTGCCAAGTTCAGCTCCAGCCATGCATTGGCCTTCACAACCCCAACCCTACACAACCGGGCACTGTCCCTATACTCTTCCCAGGATACCTGTTCCTGCTTCCTCTATCTATTTCCTTCTTGCCCTTTAATTTGACCAGGTTGTCACAACTCAGCCCTGCTAGTCTCCTCCATTCCTTGCCTGATTTCTTACACCTGAGGATTGAGAGATCTTGTCACAGGTATCACAGGGTGTCAAGGGTTGGAAGGGACCTTGGAGATCTTCGAGCCCAACCCCCCTGCCAGAGCAGGATCATACAATCTAGCACAGAATCTTGTGGTCTATGGAAAATGTCCTTAAAAATCTGCCAGTTCTGTTCTGCTCCCTTGTCCCTGAGGGCCACTTCCCAGCAGGTCCTACTGACTGGCTCCTTAGAGAGCTGGAAGTTTGCTTTCCTAAAATTCAGGGTCCTGGCTTGACTTCTTGCCTGACCCATATCTCTCAGGACTGTGAACTCGACCAGTGTGTGATCACACTGCGCTAAGGCTGCCTCCAATCTTGAGGTTGCTGATTAGCTCATTTGTGTTGGTGATTGCTGTGTACAATTTAACATCTCCTCTAGTAAGGCTGTTTATTATCTGGTTTAAGAAGTGAACCTCCATGCATTCCAGGAGTCTCCTGGATTGCCTACAGCTTGTCACACTACTTTTCCAGCAGATGTCAGGGTGGTTGAAGTGCCCCAGCAGGATGAACCTGTGAGCATGAAGCCTCCAGTAGCTGCAGTAAGAAAGCTTCATCAGCAGGCTCCCCTTGGTCAGGCAGCCTGCAGTAGACACTGAACACGAAGGTCTCTCTGTTGCCTAGGTCTCTAATTTTTACCCATAAGCTTTTGACCTGCTCCTGTCTGTTCTTCAGAGACAGCTCCATATGCTCTATTCATTTCTTGATGTAGAGGGCAATGCTTCTGCCCCTTCTTCCTCATCTATCCCTTCTGAACAGCTGGTAGCCATTGATAATCACACTCCAATCATAGGATTTGTCCCACAAAGTCTCAGGTGGCAATGACCAGAGGCAATCAGGTCATAGCTTACTAGCAGCATGGTGTTCTCCTGCTCCTGCTTGATGCCCCTGCTGTGTGCACTGGTGTAGAGGCATCCCAGCTGGGATGTTGGCTGTGTTACCTTCTTAGAGGAAGACCCCTTAGTTCCTTTGAGATATTTCATTGATATGTCCCTGTTAGCTCCTATTACCTCAGAAGCCCCTGGCTCATGTCTGTAAGACTTCAATTGTGCTGCAGTGTTCTCAGCACGTATCAGGGTAACAGGCTGAAGGCATTCGCTAGCACCCTGTCCCTCTAACCATGGCATGTCTTCCCACAGCTTGTCACAGGCAAGCCTGATATTATCCCCCTCCCCTTTCAAGCCCTGTCAATGAGCCCTGCAAGCTTCTGAGCAAAGACCCTCTTCCCTTTTCGAGAAAGGTGAATCCCATCCAACACCAGCAAGCCTGGTGCCATGCAGGCCATCCCATTGTTGAAAACCCCAAAATTTTGGCGGTGACGCCAGCCATGGAGCCATGTATTAATAGACTGGATCTGTTTTGTCCAATATCACTGCCCACAACTGGAAGGAGAGAGGAAATAAAATCACCTGTGCCCCAGATTGCTCACCAACAGTCTCAAGGCCCTGAAGTCTCTTAAAATCACCCTTGCACTATGGGTTGCAGCGTCATCACCACCCATATGGAAGAGCAGTAATAGGTAATAGTCTGAGAGCCATAGCAAGCTAGACAGTTTGCTAGTTACGTCCTTAACCTGGACCCTAGGGAGGCAGCAGACTTCCCTAAGAGGAGGGTCTGTCCTGCATACTGGACCTTATTCTCCCCTCAGAAGCGAGTGGTCTAGAACTCTAAGCCTTAACATTTCATATTAAGCAATCCATAGCCATTTTGTTAATTAAATGTTGATATTTCATTAATTTAATTCTCCTCTCTTTCCTACTCCCTCTTTTTTTTTTTTCACTGTTTTGCTTTTTCTTCATAAGTAAAAGCTTTAAGTTATTAAAAAAAACCCCCAAACCAAAACACTTTAAGAGACCACATCTACTTTCATTTGCTTTAACCAAAGAAGATGGTTTTGTGTTTTGAAATAAATATGTAATATTTTTAGGGAGATATTTGCATTTCAGGTTGAAAATAAAGTGAGGGGGTTTTGCACTATCGATCCTTTTCTTCTTGTCGCACTGAAGATTCACTCCAGAGAATCTACTAATTCTTATTATTTTACTCTTCACCACACTCAAAGATCTCCAGAGATGACACTTATTACTTCATATGTGCACAGCACCTCTGCACAGATGAAATAAGCTTGCAGGCAATGAGAGCAAATTTACTGTGGCAATGAAGTTCCTCTGAAATGACTCTAAAACTATATTTTCATTTTTTTTAATAGACAGCATCTTATAAGAAAGGCCAATATACAGCAAATCTGTTGGTAAATCGATTGACAGTTTCTTACCTTGTTTTTTGGAAGAAAAATTACAGGAAAAATGTGCAACAAAATGCTACACACAATTTACAGGGAACACATGAGGTTAAAATAACTTAGGTTACTAAAAAGACTCTATTACAAAGTTCATATATTGAGAAGAATTCATTGTGTCAGATATTTTGTCAGGAAGCTTGCATATTCAAAGACATTAATCCTGTTGGTTTATTTATTTATGAGCTTTTTAAAAAATGCAAAGTGCACTGCTTGACAAAGACTTTTAAGAATCTAAGTGCACAGCTGATATAACACCAGGCTTTTTACACAGTATTATTTGCATACTTTGTTTCCATTCTTTTTATGAAAAGCATGCTACTGCATTTGTATGGAAGTGGATGTTCACATACATATTTAAACTAACTTCTCTTGGCAGCACAGTATAGAAGCATCATTAATCCTGTGGATTTCAGCTAGGAAATGACTTGTTTCTCACCTAACAATAGCCGTTAACACAGCATCAACCCTGAATGTGTTGTACCTCGACTACTGCTGTACAGTAACGATCTCAATGTTCTGAACTGGTATAGAAGCCCACAGCAAAGATTTATAGGGAAAGTGTTTCAGGGTGCCTCCCTTCTCTCATCTACTCTCTGCCTCCCACATAATTCCCCCATATTCCCTTCCTGTGGCATGACCACTCAGAGGCTGGATACCAGGATCAAAGTCACAGCCACTCTTGTGCAGGTCTTAGTATCCTGTTTAATATCCCCCCAGCCCCATTGTTGGTAGCATTCCTTTTATCTGATCCAATAGGAGGAAAGGAAAAGCTAGGAGAACAAGAGGGAGTTGTTAGTGCCTTTTAGCCTATACCAGTTATGAAAAACAAGATAGAGTTACCTATAACTGGAGAGTTGAAAAGGAACTGGTGTTAGAAAGCCTAGATGAGGTTAAGCTGTCTCATCACAGTAGAAACAAGTCCTCATCTCCAATAGTCTTCAGTGTGCCCTCTCTTTAGGGAAGTTTTACAGACCACTGTGAAAGAAGGAGAGAACAAGATGTTATTCTATGATTTACCATCACAAACAAAGGCAGGACTTTTGCAACATTTTAAGAAAGTAAAGAATAAAGAAACAACGTTTTTAGAATATGAACTAACACCTTTTGAGAAATGCACTTGCTGATTTTTACTTCAAAATCTAACTTGTCAATTTACAAATTGAAAATTATCATAAACAAAAAAGAACAGGCATATTTATCTTTGTGTAATTTTGTGATAAAAATGTGAGTAGACTGTTCCTGGGCACATCTGTTCCTCCCAGAGTCTTTCATTTTCTAGCAATCTACATTCCATGGAATCACATATTCTCTTTTTCTATTGCACTCAATTTTCTATCATCTCAAATTCCACTTCCATCTTCCATGTCAGTTATGTTGGCTCTGGTGACTGATATAACAGTCTGATAATAGCAACAAACATTTAATAACTTGCACTAAAAACTACACTTAGCTGAAATATTTCTGTTGAAGCTTTTAACATTAATGCTCAGTCACTACTTCCTATCTGTAAAATTATCCCTGTCTAACAGGGATGTGGTGGTGAAAAATGGATAGGGATTTTCTGAGATGCTCCTGCATCACCTTATAACTACACATTTCAAGCTGCCCATCATGACCAAACTTCAGTCTGTATGGTCAGAATACTAGGACATCTTAAAGCTTTAAACTGAGGGAGTGATTGGCCATGCCAGCTACCCTAGTAAACATACATACAAAAATGTGTTCTGGTAACTGTTGAGAGGGACTTCTATGACAAAGGGAATGAGCACTGCTGGCTAACTATTAAGCATCTAGGGATACCAAGAGACAAAGCAGGAATTTCTGGCTTTGTTATACACATTTAAAAGAGGTTCCTAGTATTTCCCATTACTGGAAATATGCTTTCAACCAGATAGAAAAAGAAGAGTAACCACATACCCAATGACAGAACTTGTTAGAACATCTTAGTTTACTAGTTACTGCTGCGCTGCCTACTCATAAAGCAGACATTAGGTGAAGCTTCTCTTTGCTTCATATAGATACTCCTCTGTGTGCCATGCTGAAGATATATATGACCTTAGCTTGGCCTTCTGCCCCTTTTCAACCTCATGAAAAGCAATTCACAGAATGGTAGGGGTTGGAAAGGACCTCTGTAGACCACCTAGTCCAACTCCACTGCTAAAGCAGGTGCACCTAGAGCAGGTTGCACAGGGTTGCATCCAGGTGGTTTTTGATATCTCCAGAGAAGGAGATTGTACAACCTCTCTGGGCACCCTGTTCCAGTGCTTCATGACCCTCATAGTGAAGAGGTTTTTCTTCATGTTTAGATGGAACTTCCTGAGTTCCAGTTTGTGCCTGTCACCCCATGTCCCGCTGCTGGCCACCACTGAAAAGAGTCTGGCTTCAGACTCTTGACCTCTGCTGTTTAGATATTTATAAGCATTGGTAAGACTCCCTCTCAGTCTTCTCCAGGCTATACAGCCCCTGGTCTCTCAGCCTTTCCTCATAAGAGAGATGCATCCAGTCTCCCAATCTTCTTAATAGCCCACTCTGGACTCTCTCCAGTACTTTTTGGAGTACTGAAGTTAAAATTTTCATTCTTCAATTTTCAGCAGTTTTCTTAGCAAAACAAACATTCTTCCCCACCTCACCCTATGGTACAGGCCTAAAGATCCAATATCACATTTGAATCCCTTCACACTCCAGATGTACAAATTTTCAAGATTTTATAAAAGAATTCAACAGAACTCTTTTACAAGTCAAAGCTTAGAATAAAGCTTTTACTTTTTTTTGCTGACTGCCTTTATTAAATATCTCTGCACAGTCTTTTAATTAGGAAAGTTGTCTCTGCTGCAGGTATTAAAAGTCTGGGTAATACCTTGTCTATATTTCCTTATCTGTTCCTTGTGAATCCTCTTTCCTACAGGGAAAAAAGATGCCTTGGGATAATTTGGGAGGCTGCTTCCTGGATGTTTTGCAACTTAATTTCATGAATTTGCAGGCCCAGCAAAATTGATTTCTGCAGCTGTTCATTCAGAGTTCGAAATTCAAGCATTCTGAGCAGGTGCTTCAATAAATATTAAAACATTTTAATAAGATTCCTGGTTTATAGGCTAGTCTAAATATGATGTTGCTTCCTTTGTTTCTTTGTAGTTAAGAAATAAAGTACTGACTTCTCTTTCTTCTGCTTTATGACTTCAACTACCATGTAATATAACATTTTTAAAAGTAATTTTTACCCAGCAAGTCAAAATGTTCAGTATGCTTTGCATTAAAATGTTTAATTTACAGCAGAATTTCAAGACTAACTGATCTGAACAGATCAGTATAATACTTGTTTTATTAATGTTTTTCTTATTCCATGCCACCTGTATCCCCCATAAACTCTTTTTTTTTTTTTTTCTAAGGGAAGTGAGACCTTAATGAATTTGTAAAGGCTACCTCAGAAATAAATTGAAACTGAATTTCCTTGATATGTTTTTATTAATCTAGTCCATTAATGTGTCATATGACCTAAACTTGTGTGTTTCAGGTATGAATAGTTTACTGTTACCCAGTACATGTAAGACCAGTGTAACATCTTGTACTATTTGATAGAAGTATGAGCAACTAAACAGTGCCTGTCTAAAGTCCCCTCCTACAGCATCAGAGTACCTCTGAAATAAATTCTAATTAAAGAAAAATAAAAATAATCTACTACAAATCAATTTATAGACAATCTCTGCTTTTTAATTATTTTTAACCTGTGTTTTCAGTAATCTCTGAAGTTTAAATGTTTGCTTCTTTGTTGACTTATCCACAAAATTTTTCCAGTTTTCTGATAATTTCACAGGGTGTCAGAAAGTTATTTAATTCCTCAATCAATTTAATTCCTCCTTTTCCTAGAGAACATATACTGAGAACTCTGTCTTACCTTGATCCAGCTTTGAGAACACAAAAGTACTTTTTAAACTACTTCTGAATGTGGAAAGAATCAAAATAAATACATTTTTAAAAAGCAGTGGCCATAAATTTAAGAAGAAAAAATAATTACATTTATTGTAAAATGAAGTATTGTTTAATTTACCTTCCAAATGAAGCTGTGATAAACTGAAAAAAATACTGTACCCTTTAGGTTTGAATCTCAAACCACAATTTATTAAACGCCTTTAAGGAATAGTAAAAAAAAATAAATTAAAGGAGTAGCAGAAGTAGCAGTCTGAGTGAATGCTGCTACTGATAATGAGCCTGAACTCATGGATTCATTTAAACACTGACTCTTCTAAGAAGGTATTCTCTAAGTGGCTAAAAGACAAATGACCAAGACATTGTTTGAGCAACATCTTTTGGAACCCTTATTGCTCTCTAGATAGTCAGGAAAAAAGAATTAAGATAGCTTAATTAAAAACAAAACAAAACAAAAAAAGGGGCTCTTGAATTTAGATTTCTAGGTCTACAATGTTATCTAGCCCTGATCAGTAATTACCTAGGGCTGGTGGATCACATTGTTTGGTACAACCCTGTCTGACTAGAAAATACTTTAGCAGACAGTATTGTCTGAGCATCTATCAACAGTGGCCAGATCCACTAGCTCAGATTGATTCCAATGCAACTTGTGGGTCTCTCCCTTCCTCTTGGTTAGGCCAGACTGAGATCTAGAAAACAAGTCAGAGTCACTCAGTCCTGCAAGAAATATTCAACAATGTCTTCCATGTAAGGCACAAATCTTTCAGGAAATGCATTTGCGAATACACAGTTCATGAAACACTGCTGGGAAATGGTGGTTTGTACACAATTTTCTTTGTTAAGTAAACAAGAGTTGCATTTCAGCTACCTCACAGAAGCAGCACCATCACCTATGACTGAAGTATACAAAAATAAAAAACAAAGCTGTATGCTGGTATATAGAAAGTTTAGCACTAAAGAAAAGATTTTTAGGAGAACTTAAAATAAGGAGGATCACTTGTGTAGTTAATGCTCTTAAATTCCAGGATCAGGCTGAGCTTATTCTCAGCATCCCATTAGAGTGTGGGTTTTCCTGCATGTGATGTATCAGCTTTCTGACATACCAAAAATTCCTGTGCAGTTTCCAGAAAGCTTTAGACAACTTCAGGCTTGTGACTGAAACATCATGACTAGGTGCTAATTTCAGCATCTACTAAATATTGCTTTGAAGACTCTCAAATCCTTAACTGGATAGAGACACTTGTCTATGTGGCCAGAGACGAGTATTGGCTTTTTTGAGGTGTTGTGGTTTAGTAATGATTAGCTCATCTCTTAATTTTGCTTATGATATTAATAACCCCCCCCCCCGTTCCCCATGGCAACTTAAATCCAAACAAACTGCTTGAAGATAATCTGTGTACCACTAACTCAATTTTTTTTTTCCATTTCCTTTTTTCTTTCTTTACTCTTCCAAAGTCTATAGTTAATCTGAAACATTACAATTGAAATAGGTAGTTCCAATTCCCATTAAGAGGATGCTTAATGTAGGCACACTCAGGAATCCATGTCTGTCTACTTATCTTTAGAAATATAAACTTTTAAAGCAGTGATAAGTATTTTAGAAACTTTCTGCTCCACAGCTGTTGAAGATACTGGGGCTCAGTGTGATACCACAGACACAGATTATATGAACTAGGTATATCTTTTCTCTCACCTTTGATTCATTTTAGAAGATGGAAAGAAAGGGAAAATGTACAGCTTCTGAAAGATTAGAACAAACTAACAAACAAAAATATAAACTACAATCTAATTCATAAAGATCCACAGTGCTTTGTGTATTTCACTGACATTGCTACAGTGCACTGGAATATTAAGAGTATGAGAAGTATCTATATGGGCAGACAAGCAGCTTTTCTCTAGTTATTGTTTACGAGAGAGGCAGTGCATGTCAGCTTGCTAACAGCACCACTGTCGGGGAAAAAAGCAACACATGCCTTTTGTTACAAAATTAACTTATGTTTAGGCAATTTGGACTATATCTATCCAGCTTATAGGCATGGCTTGTTTCACATTTACTGTAAATATACCTAAATCAATAGTTTTATATTGTCAACTGAAAATAAAACCAAAACAAACCAACCAACCAAACAAAAAAGGAATGCTCAAGTTTAGGGTATTGTTTCCATCTGGATTGCTCTTGCAAGGTAAAGCTACTTTTAAATTAATCTATGACAACCTTACTAAGTATTTCAAAGTGATTCTGCAATAAATGTAACTGAACATGTATTTTGATGCTTGAAAATTTGAATGCCTGAGATCAGAACTTTTATTTATTTATTATGTTGGGTACATTTGAGTTACAGGCTCAGCTAAACTAACTGTTCAATGTATAAACCTGGTTTTCAAGCAAGTTGGAAGTTTCAGATGCTCAGAAGTTTATCTGTAATAAAGGGTATTTCTAAATTAAGTGTAACCACATGTCTTTGAATGCTTTGTGATTTAACTCTTAGTTGACATTGTTTCAATAAATCTTATAAATCTGGTCGGTTATGGCCAGCCAGGATTAATTTGCAACTAGCGTACTGCTACAAACGGTATTAAAGTCTGCTAAAACAGTAAGCTCAGGAGGGTTACTTGTTCCCATAAAATAGTATTTCATTTTTGCATACTAATTGAATTGTGTTTTGTTTTAAAAGTAGAGTCAACTAACTTACCCTGAGGATACATTTTATTATCATGTGAAATATGGAATGTTATTTTGCTTCAGGAGATGAAAGCAATTTTCATCTGAATCCCTCTAGAAACTAGTGCATCAGCTTACCTAGTCATCTGTAACATCTGTGAGGGCTATTCTTCAATAAGCTTTCTCCAGTATTATTAATTTGTGCAAGGCTTGTACAAACTAAATGTATCATGAAGAAGATGCTTTCTATATTTCTTCTAAAGTGAAGTGAACATATCTTACTTCACTGAATTGAAAATGGTAACATTTTGTGGTGGGTTAGCCCTAGACCAAACTCTCACTCAGCTGCTCCCTCTCTTTTCCCCTTCAGCAGGACAAAGGAAGAAAATAGGAAAAAGAAGACAAAAGCTTGTGGGCTGAGATAAGACAGGGACATTGCTTAACTACCATCATGGACAAAACATCCTTTACTTGGGGAAAATTAACTGCCCAACAAAATAAAAACATTAATTCAGGTACAGGGAAACAGAAAAAGGGAACATTAAAGTAAGACCATTCCTACCCCCATTCCCAAGCTCAGCTTCACTTCCACTCCATGTGACAGGTGTACCTACCCCAATAAAGACCAAAACTTCTCAGCTACAGAAAGGAGAAAGGTGAACTCAAGACCACACCCAGTTGCATAGTGACCACTCACATTCTCACCTTAGTGAAGAGAAAAAACCTCATGTTGAGTACCTGCCTTGTCTGTTTTGAGAGATTGACATCCTGCCTGCCCCTCTCTCCTGTCCCCATCCTTCAAACAGCACAGGGAGAGGAGCTTCAGTCAGTCCATCAGAGCTTATGTCTGCTACTCCTTTTTCCTCACACTTTTCCTCTGCTCCAGTATGTAGGGGCTTCACAGGCTGCAGGGAATACCTGCTCTGGTGCCAGAGAACAGTGCCCCATTCTTCTGACCTTGGTGCTCAGTCTACCATTTCTCTCTTATTTTGTGACCTTTCTTAAATGTATTTTTTTCAGAGGCACCACTAGTTTAGCTGAGGGGCTCAGCTGTGGCCTGTGGTGGGTCTACTGCAACCACATGGAACCATCTGTATCTGGCATGGGGCAGCTCTGGCCTCTCCTCAGAGAGGCTGCTTCTGAAGCCTCCCCAGTGCCAGCACCTGGGCACCTGCACTCTAATTAAAAAAAAATTGGTAACAGTAGAAGTTGTACAAAGATACATATATTTCACTAATCTGCTTTCCAGTGTTTAAGTTTTTTCTTTTCTAAATGTCTGGTATCTTCTGAGAAAAGTCCTTCAGATATTTTTAAAAAATCCCTACAAAATCTTATCTGATCTCCTAAGTTTTCCTTGGTTTCATAGTCCATACGGACCTTAACCAATCATAGCTTGTTGCCTAATGGTGTTAATGGTAATTCATTTCTCCCTTTAATTAAATACAGATGTAGATCTAAAATTTAAGAAAATAGGAAAAGCTGTATTCCCTTGCCAAGCTCATAATTTCCTTTTTCTACTACACTGCAGGGTCACTGACAGTACCCCAGAGTATACCACAGATGCACATTAATTACCCATTCTCTAATTACTAGGGTACCAGTATAACTGTTCAGCCATTCATTAAGCTTTCTTCTCAACTTTTCAAAGCCCCAGAGATGTGTACAAAAAATGCACAACTTAGCAATGTTAATTGAACCCTATTAACTCATAAAATGTACAAAAAGTGTAACTATTGATTAAAAATGCTTTTTCACTTTGTCCACTAAGCCCACAATATACAAGTGATCAATTTTGGTGCAATCTACTTGGACATGCAACAATGCAGCTGCTCACAGATTTTTAATTATTGGGCATAAATCAACAGGATTAGGGAAGAGTCCTGGCTGTTAAATTACCAGTCTAATTCCCCCTTGAAGACATGCATGGAGACAGTAAACTATATAAGCTAAGTAAGATGATTATCTAGAAAGTTAGAATATTAACAAGAAGAGGCCCATGAAACAGAGTTATCAACAACCAAGAGAAAAAAAAAATCTTAAACAGTTCTGTAATTTATTTCTGGGATCTAAAGTGAAGTTCAGTTTTAATGTCTTAAAACATTGTTGCCAAAATCATCCAGTATTTAATATGACTGAAGAATGCATTATGATATTGAATCACAGAATAGTTGATTGGAAGTAAGTTTTAACAAGTCCAACCATTAACCCAGCACTGCCAGGTCACCACTAAACTATGTCCCTCAGTGCCATATCCACATGTTTTTTTAAATGCCTCCAGGAATTGTGACTCCACCCCTTCCCTGGGCAGCCTGTTCCAGTGCTTTATAACCCTTTCTGTGAAGAAACTTTTTCTAATACCTAATCTGAAGTTCCCTTGGTGCAACTTGAGGCCATTTCCACTTGCTACATGGAAGAAAATACCAGAACCCACTTTGCTACAGCCTCCTTTCAAGTAGTTAGAGCAAAGCGGTCTCCCCTTAGCCTCTTTTTCTTCAGGCTAACCAACCACAGTTCCCTCAGCTGCTCCTCCTAAGACTTCTTCTCTAGACACTTCACCAGCTTTGTTGCTCTTCGGACATGCTCCAGCACCTCAGTGTCTTTCTGATGGTAAGGGGCCCAAAACTGAACACAAGTGTTTGAGATACAGCCTCACCAGTGCTGAGTACAGGGGTATGATCACTTCCCTAGTCCTGATGGCCATACTAGTTCTGATACAAGCCAGGATGCTGTTGGCACCCTTGGACACAACCATGCACTGGCTTATACTCAGCTGGCTGTTGACCAGAACCCAAAGTTCTGTCAGGCAGTTTTCCATCCACTCTTCCCCAAGCTTAGAGTGTTGCACAGGGTTGTTGCAATCCAAGTGCAGGACCCAGCACTTGGCCTTGTTAAACCTCATACGATTGGCCCATTGATCCAGCCTGTCCAGATCCCTCTGTAGAGCTTCTCCACCTTCCAAGATCAACACACTTGGTGTTGCCTTCAAACTTGCTGAGAGTGCCCTCAATCCTCACACCCAGAACATTAATAAAGATATTAAACAGAACTGACCTCAACACTGAGCCCTGAGGAACACCACTTGTAATTGGCTGCCAATAGATTTGCCTCCATTCACCACAACTCTCTGGGCCTGGCCAACCAGACAATTTTTTGTCAAGTGAAGTATATGCCCATCCAAGCCTTGAGCAGACAGTTTCTCAAGGAGAATGCTGTGGGAAACCATGTCAAAAGCTTTATTGACATCCACGTAGACAACACACACAACCTTTCCCTCATCCACTAAATGGGTCACCTTGTCATAGATGGAGATCCGTTTAGTCAAGCAGGATCTGCCTTTCATCAACCTGTGCTGACTGGGCCTGATCATCTGTCTGTCCTGTATGTGTCTCATGATGATACTCAAGACTATCTGCTTCATAACCTTCCTTGGCACCACAGACAGACTGACAGGTCTGTAGTTCCCTGGATCCTTCTTCTGTCCCTTCTTACAGATGGGCATCAGATCTGCTAATCCACAGTCAACCAGAACCTCCCTGGTTAGCCAAGAATGCTAAAAAGTGATTGAAAATGGCTTGGTGAGCACTTTGCCAGCTCCCAAAATACCCCTGGGTGGATTCCAGCTGGCCTCATAGACCTGTGTGTGTCTAAGTCTTGTAGCAGGTCACTATTTCCTTTTGGATTATAGGGGCTTCATTCTGCTCCTTGCCCCTGCCATCTAGCTCAGGGGGCTGGGCACTCAGAGGACAACTTGTCTTACTACTAAAGACTGAGCCAAAGAAGGCATTCAGTACCTCAGCCTTTTCCTCATTCTTGGTCACTACTTTCCCCCCCACATCAAATAGAGGATGGAGGTTCTCTGTAGTCCTCCTTTTGTCACTGATGTATTTACAGAAACATTTTTTGTCTTTTATGACAGTAGACAGATTGAGTTCTAGGTGGGTTTGCTCTTTTTAATTTTCTCCCTGCATAGTCTCACAAAAATCTTTGTGGTCCTCCTGAGTTGCCTGTCCCTTCTTCCATAGGCCATAGACTTTTTCTTGAGTTTCAGACCAAGCTCTCTTTTCAGCCAGGCTGGTCTTCCCTGACAGCTTGTCTTACGGCACACCAGGATGGCCTGCTCCCATGCTTTAAAGATATCTTGAGGAATGTCCAGCCTTCCTGAACTCCTTTGCCCTTCAGGACTGCCTCCCCAGGGACTTTGTCAATCAGTCTTCTAAACAGGTCAAAGTCTGCCCTCTGGAACTCCCAAGGTGGCAGCTCTACTGACACCCCCGCCCCCCCTCACCCCCCGCCCCCCCCCTCATCACCG
>JANHGN010002943.1:19897-33459 GCA_024605025.1 Megaceryle maxima | reverse complement strand
GACAAAGGAAAATAGGTCTCCTTTGTAATGTAACTGAGTAAAACAGGTGGCTGTGTC
This sequence comes from Megaceryle maxima, assembly GCA_024605025.1. Taxonomy (NCBI): domain Eukaryota; kingdom Metazoa; phylum Chordata; class Aves; order Coraciiformes; family Cerylidae; genus Megaceryle; species Megaceryle maxima. The sequence goes on along the minus strand of JANHGN010002943.1, from coordinate 33,402 downwards.
TGCTTTATATTTCACCTTCAAATCATCAACAGCCAGCAGAATAGGCAACCCGCTGGGCCAGTGTCCTGATAGTTTGGGGTCAGTCAAGTCAGGTATGTTTAATTTTTAGAACTCCAGTACTATCTTTTTTTAGATTTGCTTGTAATTAAGCCATCTTCTTTGCCTACTTTCAATGATTTATGCTTGTTAAAGAACAGACACTTGTATGCTCCGGTATCTGAAAAAAATAACGTATCCATACCAGCCAAATAACTTGCAAACATGTTACAGCCAACTGTGAAGTGAATTGAAGCTGCAGCACGTACTTTTGGGAACTGGGGATTAGCATAGTAGAGATGAATGCAGGCAGATGGCCAGCCAGTTTGCTGGCTGGGAGAGTGCTGCATGATTCCAACTGGGAGTTTCTGCTTAGAGGAGATAGGACCCAGCACATGAAGTATGAGGTCTCTCTGCATGTTCATTTTAATTTAAAAGAAGATCCTTTGACCTGGGGTTGCATGGTTTTGCCTTTTTACAATTTCTCTGCTGGATGGGGAGGGGTTAGCAATTACAAAATTGAATGTGACTTCTGTGATATTTTGTCAATGGAATTTTAGTAAAGCTATTGCTGCTTTTACTTTTGAGAAAGAAAATGAGGAAAAAAAGAAGTGGTAAGTGCTGCATTTGGTGCAAGCAATTTGATGTTGATTAACCCATTCCTCAAGATTATATCTTTCCCCCTTTGTTTTGAATAGCGAAATGTATGTTCAGAGTGAAGGGATTATGTTTCCAAACAAAGCATACGATTTGTAACAATTACTGCAGTAAACTCATGTCTTTGAAAGGGAGATACTGAATTTTCAGTCTATGGTTTAATACTTCTTTGTAAATGGGAAGTCTTTAGTGAATCATATGGTTTTATTTTAGAAGGCTCCCATATCAGTTTCACTTCCCCTTATGAATTCTTTTTTTCCATTAACTCAGTGGTTCTTTTACCAAATAAGGAAAACTAAACCATTGTCCCTCTTAGTTCTTATTACCGCCTCTCTGATACTTCTAATGTAAGCTAAGATGACCATATTTGTTAAGACAAGCTGACTTCATCAGAGCACAGGGAAAGACTTATTTGACCACAGACTGTCAAACACCACAACTATGTACAATCAAGCCAGTGAAAGTTGTAGGGATTGCATTTCTCAAAGGAACCGTCGCTCCAACAAATCCCTGGCAAAAAAATGCTGTAAAACCACTGCCTCTGTGGTAGTAATCTGTAAACAAAAACATAGATGGCATACTCCAAATGTAAGCCAGACTGTTAAACCATAGTCTGTATTCTACCCTTTGGAGACTGGAAATTTCTAAGCAGTGGTAGGCAGAATGGACTATGTTAAATCTGAGAGGCTGAGTGTTGTTCTGGAGCAGAAGTTCATGCATGGCATAAAGTGAGTCTTTACAGTCTCTGCATTTAGCAAGCCAGCCCTTCAGTTTCTGTGAAGAGTGGAAGAAGTTATCAGGTGAGGGCACCTCTATTCCTTCACTTGCTGAAGGAGATCTCATATAGAACCCAGCATGTTTCATTCAGCAAAATAAACTAATGAATCATGCACTGAAAAGCAATATAGCATACTTGTTTATTTGTATTGTTGAAGTGATGCTGCTAATTTTGTTGTGAGAAATCTGAAATATAATTGGTAATTGGTTGAGCAATGAATGCAAAATAATGGACAAAGTGACCATAAAGAGAGTTGCTGCTTTGTTCAATAAATTAACAAACAGGAATCTACATATCTTTATTCTGTGTGTGGTGTCCAAAAGGTGGCAGGTGGCCCTGAGGTGATTTACTGTTCTATCTCCAGGAACATCTGGTAAAATTACAGCCACATTGAGTGCAGTACTTAGCCATGACAGCAATCAGAACTTCTGGCTTTAATGCATGGCTTGCTAAAGTGCATTTTGTTTATGCAAGCTAATAATGCAGGTCCTTATGGTTTCAAGCTCTGGAAACAGTGGGGTTTTTTGTGCTAGGTGGTGCAGTTTTTCTACTCTGCTGTTTACTTGCGCTTCTACAGTTTTATAGACCAAACAGTAGCTCGCTGATGAAATTTGAATATTACGTGAGAAATCAGGATTCCTTAGGTGGCTCATCCTCTCTTTTTTCAGGAGGATTTTGAATGGAGGAAAGGACTAATCCTTTAACTGTATTCAGGGTGACACTGCAGATACTGCAAAAAGAGATAAAGAAAAACTTTGTGCAGAAACAATTGTCGTACTTCACAGTGGCCCATGAGATAGTTACAGATTGATCTGCAGACAAGGAAATAACAATGGACATTCTAAGGCACTTATATTTTAAGTACTGCTCTGTATTACTGTGTATGATATTTCATGCTGTAGCAGCACTATGTGAACTGAAAAAATAGACATATGTGATCTGAGGAGTATTTTTCAAAATTACTTGCTTACATGATAGAACATGATAATCTTATGACAGCTGGAGATCAATAGGAAGCAGGAATTGAAGGTACACTTGGACTCATCTGTTTCCCAGGGGGAGCATGTGGGCTCAGATGTGTGCAAGCATGTATTGTAAGGGCTGTAACTCTTCTTCCCCTCAGTGATGATCTATCAGAAGCCAGCTAACTGATAAACTATTTTCTATGTATGTTACAATCAGTTTGTGTCCCACATGATTAAAAAGCAGATGGCAAATGTCTCACGAGTCCTGAGGTTGGTATGGGCTTTTGTACTTTTTTTTAATGTTACAATATTGTGCTCTGGGTAGAATGCATACTGGGACTAGATAATGGCATAGCAGCTGCTTAGTTCTGCTTTCAGGATGAGAGAGAGAACTCCCAGAGCACCAGTAATCTAAGGGTAATGCTTATTTTGTTTGAAAAAAGTCAGCATGTATCTATCTGAATTTCAGAAAGATGACCTCTTCATTATGCAGAGGACCTTCTGCACCTTATTAGAAGAGGCCTGGCAGTATTCACTGTTAAAGGCTGCCACATTTTGTCATGAACTATGGGGCTTACTTGGTATGAAAGTAGTAGTGGGGAAAACTGTAAAAGATTGAACCTGAAATGGTGGATACTGGCTTGTTTTTTGAATGTTTTCACATTTTGAAGTTCAGGTTATTACTGATATTTGTAGTTTCCCAAAGAAGGCAGTCCTTTAACAGGCATTTTAAGTGTTTGTTGGGACACTAGGAGGTAAGATGGTTCAGCTTTCAGTAGAAGATGTATCAGAACCAAAAAGGTAGATTATGTCCTCTTGCTACCAGCTTCCAGAGACCTGGCTCAGGTGGTTAAAATTAACCATATACATAAAAGCTGATGATTGAAGTAGCTTAAAGCATATTTTTGATTCTCCAGGTCATGTTTCTATGCATGCAATTAATGATTTTTAGTTCACGAGAAATTAAGCTGTCAGTGTTTTTTGGCACATTCATTCCAAAGAGATTAGCTTTGTCAGCTTGATCAAGAGTTGTCAGTGGGCTGATGAAGATTTAAGTTTTGCAAGTCCTTACCGAGTGAGAGAATTTTAGTAATGGTTAAGACATCCTACACTGACTTTTTTTCTTGCAAGAGTGACTCAGTTTGAGGTTGGCAAGCTTGATCTGAAACCATACAGTTGGGTGGCAGGAACATGCATTATCTTTTAGCGTATCTGAGAAAACGCAGATTAGCTCCTAGAAGAAGTAGTGCCATGGCAGTGGCATGGTACTGTGCAAGTTCATGCTTATGAACCACATATTGTACAACAGCCGTTTAAGACAACTTCAGTGTGCTCAGTGAGAACAACTGCAGAAAAGAAACTACTAAAATTAGAGAAAACACATGAGGATTTTAGGCTGCTCTCATGTTGCCATACTATTTGCATGTCAGAAATACTGCTAAGGTGGGTATAGTACTAAGCCACTTGTATTGGAAAGCAATTGTTGATGTGATGTTATGTGAGAAAACAGAATCTTAATGTGGATCTAGAGATTGACAGTATCTGATTACACAGGGACAATTACAATAGGCTTGGGAGAAATCATAAGTGTTGACAGTATTATTTTTTAAAGGAGGAAGAATAACACTTTTCAGCTTCAGGTCAGGTGTTCAATAGCCCCATCAAATGATGCATGTCACTTCCAGTCAAATAATCAAATTCTGTATGGCTGAGTGCATAAGAACTGGCTTTGAAGGTGAAATAATGTGGCAATGAACTGGCCAAAGCCTGGTTCCAGAAAAAAAAGCCAAGGCAAAAAACATGGTGAATATTTCAGAGAAGACTTGGCCTCAGATCCAGTGGACCATCTTTTCCCATTCCATCTTTGCCCAAATAGTTACATTTAAGATAAAGAATTTTTTTGAGTAGAGGATATGTGTATATAGTATGCATATTCTCCTATGTAATATATGTTTATGCACCAAATTAATTTTTTTTTGTGTTTGGTTTATGTTTTGTTTTTTGAAAGTCTGATTTTTATTAAGCAAAACATGCAAGGAAACAAAGCATGTGTTATATGTTGTATGTGTTGTATGTGTGTTAGTTCTGTTCTAGAGATATTACACAGAGGGGAATGAAGTGTGTAGTTTAGTAGATTTGTTTAGGCTCTGTAAATGCAGAAGGAACTTTGCTGGAAAGAAATGAAAAATATTAAATAAATTAAATACAAATTAAAAATCCAAACTTTCAGGAAATGAGAATATAAAAACTGAAATCCAAAAGGGAGGTGTGTGGGGGTTGGTCTTAACAAATAGGCATAGTATTTAAACTTTAGACCAAGTAGTATACTGCAAGTGAATGTGGTGTAAAAGAAATGTAACAAGAAATCCTGACAGCAATTATATAATTTTCACAGCTCTGTACAGACTGATGAATTAAATCAGTACATTTAGAAAAAAATAGTGAAGATTCTGAAAAACGGTCTTATACCCAAATGATAATGTAGAAAGGGATATACATGGCTGCCTAACTGAAAGAGGATGCTTAATATAGTAAAGATCCATTAATCTTTACTAGTAATTTTGAAAGAAAAGTAAGATGTAGAAATTTCCTTCCCCCTCCTTTCATGGAAGACAAAACCAGGCCTTATTTTTCTTATTAGAAATATTTTCATTGTGATACATTAATCTCGACAGAAAAGGATGTACACAGAAGTACACTTATAAATTCATTGTGTTAGACTCTCTGCAAATAAAGAACCAAAAAATCCCTATCTCTGAACTACCTATTTCAAATACCTGCAGAAAAATCACACTTCTTTCTGATAATTTGTAGGTTGATAAATTATTACCTGTATAAATAAAACAGTTATCACATCTAAAGAAATGGTAAAAGTAAATTGCAAATATTTTTTTTGCATACATTTGGCAAAAATTATATTGTGACTTTAGCCATACAGCTGAAGAAATGAGGTCTTTGGTCTTTTTGCTCCAAGTATCATTCAGGGAAGAGCATTAACTTTTTTCTTTTTCCTTTCCTTACCGTACCCACTACTTCTACTCCTCCTCTCCCCTTTAATTAATCATTTCAGTTACATGTTTCCACTTGGCAGCCTCTGCAATCAAAGGTTCTAGCTCAGCATGTGTCAAAAACAATGACACTGCACAGGCTTGACTAAGCCTTGACATAGCACTAAATGAGGAACGTTATCTCTTGAGACAACTGAGTGGATTAGATTAAGTGAACTTTAAGAGGAACTTTAGAACTACAAGCATAACCCACACAAGCCATAAATTTTGAATATATCTGCAAATGTTCACTGTCTTGCACTACTGCTTAGTTCTGAATTTCTATTCTGTTTAAGAATTGCCCCATGTCTTTATAAGCATACATAAATTAAATAAAATGGCAACTAAGAAAGGCTTTTGTGAAGTGTGGAACAATTACAAAGGTAACTTAAAACTATCTCTGTAAAATCTATCAGTCATTTTGGAAATCAGTTGTACTGAAAGCACTGAGACTTGTTATGCAGGTAGATACTCTCGTGCAGAAAGGATACTTGAAAGTTTCTGTTGAAGATGTGGTCTTAGAAATACCATTCAGTCTGCCCAGATCATCCACACTTGGGTTAATGTGTCGTTGGGGATGTGCTGAACAGGAGGACTTGAGCTTTTTCTTCTGTCTTTCCCTGGTTTCTACACAGTGTGAGTCTGAGGCACTTCAGGTTGGGGACCCTCCAGGAAATCTGTGTGATAGAATCACAGAACTGACTTTGCTCTCTGCAAGAATGTGATGATTTCAGGTTTTCTTGTCAAACAACTTTTATATAGGCTTTTTTCTTCACGTCACTTCAGTGACATGCAACAAGCAGAAGTCAATATTGTGTAGGTGTGAATTGTGTAAACAGTGTGAATCCTGAAGAAGTGTGAATTTAGGTGTGTAGAGATTTGCCTACAGTTCCCCTGTTTTGTGTTTTTTTAAACCTGTAACTTCTATAGATTAGCACTGAGACATAGTTTGCTATGTGGGTTTTTTTTTTTATAGTTAATGTCTTGTTTCACATAAATTCACTCCAACTTCAGCTACACAAATACGTGGCCTGCATGTTAAAGTATTTGTCCATGCTCCCTTTATAATTAGCAGAGGACTTAAATGGGATAAATCATCCATTTTATCTTAAACACTTATTTTATGCATGGGTGTGTGTACAGGCTTCTATAGAAACTTACCTGTCTTCATTAACAGCAGAGTAAGGCTAGAGAAATGGCTTAAACTACAGACCTGATTTTAAAATAGATTATTAGGCGAGATGAATCCATTTTAGTTGCAAAAGGAAGTCAACTACTTAATAGAGTTAGTTTGTTAGCTTTAAGGTCCTGCTCCCTCTGTATTCGTAGAGCTCAAAAGATTCAGAACATTCAGATACAAAAGTTTAAAAAACCCGTGCTTATGTAAATTTGTTTTTGTAGGAAATTGAAGACACTGAAAGACACCAAAAAATTGATACTGTGGGCTATATAATTTTCTGAAGCATTCCTCAGCAAATGCTTGCCATAGTCAAAGCATATATACTATATATTGCTGCTGTTATTCTATATACTTAACTGGCTAGATACCTGCAAAATAAAAATGCTAAACTTCTTTCTACAACAGTATTTTAAATTACACAGTAGGAGGTAAAATATTTTGTCAAGCTGTACCTTTTCAACAAAAGCAGCCGAAAATAATTTTGATCTTTAGTTATATAACCACATAGTACCATCGCATGATGTATCATACTGAGTTCTGACATTAAAAAAGTTAATAATGAATTTTACTTTCAGATTGCTGATTAACTTTTCATTTGTCACATATCTTGGAAAATTTTACTTCTGTTACACAAAAAATATCTATCTACAGGCAATATTATTTTGGTAGGAAGTGTGTTGCACTATATTTTGTGCAACTACAACCATGTAACACCATTGTCAAAGTCTATTTCCAGGGTCTAGGCTGTAAGTAAAGAATTAGCAAAGCTGAGGTTGCAGGTGAAATTATCAAATGGTTTTTAGAAGGATGGATTTATTACTATCCTAGAGAGACTATTTATGAAGACACTTATATGTGTTATTTATATTTAATAGATTTATAATCTATGCTGTTATTAAAACAGCAAAAGCTATATCACTGAAACTTTTTCCTTAAAATCTGAAAGGCAAAGTTAAAAGAAACAGTCTGTCAGCAAATTATTTCCTTATGACTAAAAACATTTTAGAAAGAGATTAATATTCTTTCTTACAAAATATATATTTATGGTATGCATTTCATTAGATATTTATATAGATGAGAAGCTAATGTCTGAGAAATGGGACTGTAAACTTCTGAGACATACAGTCAGTTGAACTTTCCTTAGCAATAAGATGTACATGCTTCATTTAAAATAAAATAATAAATCTGTCTTTATTTGAAAGTAGTACCCAAAGTCAACACATCTCTAGGGATAGTTGATGACCTTAATGGGACTGCTCACAGGAAAAATGTATTTTAATGTCTGAGAGTGATGTCTGCCAACAAATAGCGTTTTTGCACATTTTCTGATTAAGTAACTTGTGAGATTTGGAAATGTTTTGGAGGCCTACTTGATTTATGACAGTAAATTGTGATATTTTGGAGGATCCAAATCTCTTGTCATGTTACCCATTATCTTCTGTTTGCATAGCCACCTTTTCCTTTCTTTAATGAAAGAAATCAAGATACCATTATTTTTCTAAGCCATTCAAGGGTCAACAATCTATTTTCTCTTATAAAAATAATAAATTGTCTTATATAATATGAAGTCATGCTGTTATGGCTGTCATCCTGACATCTGTCATGAAGGTAGTAGCGTCTGCCATAAAACAGGAGCAGTATGCACTTAGTTCTGTTAATTTTAACAGAAAGCCAGAAAGATGTAGTTTTAGGCTTTACCTCCATAAAGGTTTTAAAAGTTATATAGCCTTGTGAAGGTCTGTCATGGTATAAGCCTGCCCATCTGGCAAGAAAGCACTGTGCAGTCACTTGCTCAATCCTAACCTCCTCCAGTGAGATGGGGAGGAGAAAATAGAACAAAAGGCTCGAGGATCGAGACAAAGGACGGGGAGGACTCGCCAATTATGGTCGGGGCAAAAGACAGAACTCGACCTGGGGAAACAAAATCAATTTAATTTAAACAATAAAAACAACATCAATTTACTGATTCTATACTTCTTCACCTCCAGCAGTACGGGGGACAGGGTATAGGGGTTGTGGTCACACCATACCATTTTGTTTCTGCCTCTTCTTCAGGGGGAAGATGACACCCCTGCTGCAGTGTGGCATCCCTCCCATGGGAGACCATCCTCCACAAACTTCTACCAGTATTCGTGTCTTCCATGAGTCATAATCCTCCCAGTGACATACCACTCCAGTGTGGTCTTACTTCAGAGTCATCACCTGTGCTCTGGTGTGGGGTCCTCCACAGGCCACAGACGGTATTCTGCTCCATCATTGCCCTCTAAGGGCTGCTGGGAGTCAGCCTGCCCTCTCATCCCATGCCTTAGGGCAATGGCTGCTCTAACACACTTCTTCCTGCACCCTCCCCCCCGCCCCCACAATCACTTCCTTTTCTCGTTGACCTCAGTGTCCTAGTGGTTGTCTCTCTCAGGTCCTAGTTCCATCCCAAGCAAAAGAACCCCCAAAACAATAGTTTGGTTTTTTTTCCCCACCTTCTTAAATACACTATCTCAGGGGCATTTCTACTGTTGCTCATTGGCTTAACCTTGGCCAGAATAAAGACCAACTTTGATATGGGCAAGCTTCTTGAAGCTTCTTTCAGGAGGCCCACCAGTAGCCCACTCCCCTGATACCAAAACCCCGCCACACACAAACCCAGCACACCTAATATTTCTCTTGGGGTAGTCTAAAGCAACCCTCAAACAATTTAAATTATAGAACGATCATAAAGAGGAAGTGTTCATGTAAATATAACCTAGTCTTGCTCCTTGGGTAGTCTAAGGCAATCTTCAGCTACATCCAATCACAGATGGATGACATGAAGAAAATACTCATTTAAATAGAGCTGACAGGCTCACTGTAACTAGAAACTGGTCGATCCTCTAGTCTTATTGTTGAGATAGCATAGGCCATAGGATTTCATTGAGCCAAGTAGTCTAAAGAAAAATGCCTTCTAGAAAGCAATCCAACCTTGTTTTATAGGAATCATAAAAGCTGTTGCTCCCTTCAGGCATTTTGGCAAACAGTTTCATTTTCTCTCTAATTTTCTTGTACGATATTTTAATTTGGTCACATTTATCAACTGTATACGGAACATATGCCTTCTGGGATAATATTTTGATTTTTTTTTCCTATAAATAAGATATTACAATCAAAACAATGATTGTGTGCTATAATGGTTTCTTAAAATAGGCCCTTTCTTTGTGTTCTAGCTTCCTAGATATATACAAAGCAAACACAATATAACAGTCAAATTAACTTAGAAGGTGCAATCACATGTCCACTGGATGCACTACTCACATCCCTGAACTTTTCTGACTGGTTTCTGATTTTGGTTATTGGATCACACCATGCTAATAACACCCTCTTTTGCAAGTTCTCGAACATTTATATTAAAATATAAATATATATAATATAAACCAATTTGACTGTTACATTGTGTTTGCTTTGTATATATCTAGGAAGCTTTGTAGAAAATCTTCGGTCCTTTGCTTAGGTTTGTGGAAAATAAATTATCATTATTTACTAGAAGCTCCAAAGACTGAGAGAAATCATGTGTTGGAGAGCAGGCCAGCTTAAGATGTTACAGAATCTAGGGTTCTGGCCATACAAGAGTGATGATAGTTCTGTACATATTTCAGCTTTCATATTTGTTTCATTAGCTTAATTTTTCTGTTTAACATTAAGACTGGGATTGCAGAATTAGGCAACAGAGTGATAACACTTATTTCTTAAGATGATAGTGAACATGAGCAATGCTAATCTGATGTCTTTTATAGGCCGTACTTTGCTGAGTTTAGAAGTTGGCAAAGGTGGAGTATTTTTTTGGTTCATCTGTTTTTGTTTCTGTGACAGTAATGGAAAAGCAAATACTTTGAACACTCTAGAGTTTGTACCAGTAGAACATCAAGAAAGAATCTAATACCTGTGGAAGGCTTAGGGAAGTTGGCCTTGTTTGCTCTCCATATAAAATTTCAGGATGTCACTTTAAATTAATAAGTTGTTTTCTATTTGTTTCTTGAAATACTGAAAACCTGACATGGGAAAAGAGAAGAGAGGGCTCCGAGTTTCAAACTATTATGAAACTGAATGGGAAGTGATTTTTAAACTCCCTTGGTAATCTTTCACATATCCATAAATATATCTTAAAGGATGCTTTCTGTAATAAATCACTATAATATAGGTCTTCTGTCTGTCTTAATATTATAACATCTGTGAGCAAAATAGATATGAGCTTGTAAAGGGATTCACATAAGAGACTGTCTTTGTAAGTGAAGTCTGCAGTATGCAAATGTAATGCTTATAGTTTCAGCATTCATTGTAAAAGTTGTGGGAAGTAAAGACTGAGTAAACCACAGAATTGTACTGATACTGTTATAATGTTGTTTGGCACAGGACTCTAGGGGTGTTCAATGCATGACATTAGAAGCTATTAAAAAGCCTCAATTTTCTATTGATTAAATCTTTGCTTCCCTAGTCAAGAAGTTGTTTTACCCTCAGTCTTACTTTCTCCAACTATAACACTTGTGAGATTAAGTAGGCAATTTTTGTGTAACACCTTAAAAATACAAAGATCAAAATACAACCATAAAGACTTGTCAAAATATATTTAGAAGAAAAATTAAAGCATCCTTGAATCACCAGTCAACTTTATTACCTTTATTTTTATACAGTGGTTGTAAATAATAAGACTACTGCTCTCAAAATTTAGACATGATTAAAATGTAGGTATTATTGTTAAATGGCCATGAATCTGTGTCACATCATTGTTGTTTCTTTTCCTGGGTGTTCAGAACCATGCAAATGCTGCCATAATAACAGTGTACCACCCTAGAAACTTCTGCCTAGTTGGAACAGTGTCTTAAGGGTAGAGAAATGTAACTGCTTTATGGTATATAAAAAATTTTGGTTTTAGTTGAGTAACTTTTCCTTCACTTCAGTATTGAAGTAGATGAGAAAGTATATGCAACTGTTTAACAGATGCTTTTATTTTTTCCTCCCCCCACCCATCAGCTGACAACATATTCGTCAATGGTATTTAAGTTTTTCTTTTATTTGTCAAATGTATACTAAATGACCAGATATCATTGCATTGCATCTGAAACCTGTATTATCTGGAAAAGAGTAATTGTTAATGATTGATTTTTACATGCTATGGGTAAGACTGTATGTTTTAACCAAATCCAGAATATAGTTAGAGCTGTAGGGTCCAAGATAGTGGAGGGTATGGATTGAAAAGTAAAAGCTTGAGATTTAGTGGAAGATAGAAGAATGTACATAACTGAGCAGATGTGTTCTTAGGTGGACTGGTTTAGTATTGATAAGCATGGGTAACCAAGTAGGATTTATTACTGTTTAAATTATAATAGTAAGAAATTATATATAATATTTGTCACAAACAAAAAAAATATGAATAATAAACAAAAACTTAGTGCGTGAACAGCTGGCAAGTAAGAGGTTGTAGGTCTGGGCAGGCTTATCAGGTGGAGAAAGGGCCCAGGCTGGTACTTCGGTGGGGAAGCCAGACAGCGCAGTACCTGTGAGGTGGGTGAGTGAGTGCATGCATTTGTGTGCTAGAGAACCACAAGTTGGACCAGACAGTGAGTAGGGTACCAATGTGGGGAGAGTAAGAGGGCCTGGGAACTTATTAGGGGTGTTGGATGGGCAGAGGAGTCATGCTGATATTCGAGGGATCTGCTGAAGTGCATGTGTGTGTGAATTGAGCAAGCACTGGGGTGTGTGCTGTTAATAGTGAGCTTCAGTCTCTACTGGCTGAGGAGGGGCAGGGCACTTGGCTGTCTGTGCTTGTGTTGATGTCAGTCCTGCAGGTAGATGATGTTGAAGGCAGCACCTTGACTGTAGCAGCTTGTGTAACTGGCTGTACTGCTGTCCTGTGTGTCTATGTTTGGGATACACATTCAATGTCAATACTGGTTGAACTTGCAAATGAGAAAGCAGCATCTGCATCCGTTGACCTGGGATGGGAATCTCTGGGTCTCCAGGCTGGACTCCAGGGGCTCAGGGGGAGTTACTGGGCCTCAGAGATGCTTGAGGCAGTGGTCACTTCTGAAATCCCTTAATAAAATGTAATCAAAATATGTATAACCAGCTCTCAAGTTTTCCTCGTATTTTTTTTTCTTCACTAAAGGCAATTACATTGATGAAAAAGCACATTAATCCCCAAAGATTGTTAATCTTTAGTGTTTTATACTATCATATAGCCATAAATATAAGCAAAATCCCTAAAGATCTGTTAAAAAGTCTTTGATGAAAACACAAAGTAACTACAGAACAAATCAGAAAAAAAAACCCCAAAAAACTTAACATTGTTGTGAATAAAAATCAAGGTCAATTTTATCTTGCAGAAAACAGAGTGAATATTAATTAAAGATAAAATTCCCAGAAACTAAAATAATCTTGCAATGCTTTTCTAACATAAAGATGCTATAATCCACGAAATCACTGCCTGTTCCTATTATATGTATATAAAAAAAAATCATGGAATACTTTATCCAAATGGAAAATTATACAACTGGTGCACTAGTTTTGCAATGCTCAGACTTCATGTGACATTCCCTTGAAGTTTAGAAGACTCAGCTGACATGCAGGTTTTCTGTGTTTTGGTTTTGTTGGGTTTTTTTTTCCCCTCACTGAACAGAAGAATTATAGTATGGGAATCTACTTCAGTAAATAATCAGTGACAATTTTCAAACATTTGTTTATTTATGCTGCATAGTTTAAAGGTCTTCATGTTTGTTTTGGTATTAACATATATATATACAATATAATATATATTTATATGCTAATTGGCTGTGCAAAAAACCCAAAATTGTTTAAATGAAGATTGTTCACATTATATT
>JANHGN010002943.1:0-19797 GCA_024605025.1 Megaceryle maxima | reverse complement strand
ATAATATATATTTATATGCTAATTGGCTGTGCAAAAAACCCAAAATTCTTTAAATGAAGATAGTTCACATTATATTAGATATTGGACATGATGTTAGGCTGCTGTTATGAAAGATACAAAGAAGTTTATATTACAGAAAGTGGTAACATTTGTTTGCACCAGCTTTCATCCTTGACATATTGTGCTTTAGCTTTCACAATTGCCAGTGAGTTTTAACTTTCTCTTCATATTATAGAAATACTGAATTGCTTTCTTTGGTGTGCTTACTGCCTTTTGTGATTCTGTAGTCAGGCATTTTCTGTGGATATCACAATCTGAACCTTGAATAAGTGTATCACAGAATGACTGATGTTAGAAGGGATCTCTGAAGGCAGACCAGTCCAACCCTTTCTGCTCAAGCAGAGCCACCTAGAGCTGGTTTCCCAGGACCGTTTCTGGTTGGGTTTTTTTGTGTATCTCCAGGGACCACCACCTCCTTTGGTAACTTGTGACAATGCTCGCTCACCCTCACAGTAGACGAGTGTGGTGTGTGGGTTTTCTTTTTTTTTTGTTGTTGTTTTTGTTTTTCTTATGCTTCGGTGTAGTTATTTGTATTGTAGTTTGTACCTCTTCTCTTTTCCCTGCATGAAGTAGAGTCTGTCTCAATTTTCTTTGTAGCCCCGCTTTGGTTATTTATACACACTGATTAGATCTCCCGTGAGTCTTCTTCAGGTTAAATAGTCCTAGCTCTCTCAGCCTCTTCTCATCTGTCGATAGTCCTATTGTTTTTCATGGCACTTTGCTGAGTTTGTTAAGAGTATGTCCATGTCCTGCTTGTACTGATGTATAATTCCTGTAGTAATTCCTTTTGCTGTGGGAATTGTGTATCTGACCTTTGTGCTAAGCAGTAAGGTAATGCACAGAGTGATTTTTTTCAGTACCCAAAAACATGAAGAGGCCCAAATTGCTACATCTAAATCTGAATTTCAGGTAGCTGGGTATGCTAAAAGGGAATTTTTGACCAGTAATCATTAAAATGCTAGCCCATCAAATACATTATTATGAGAGCTCAGCAACAAGTGGAGGAGGGATATAATTCAGCAATTATGCAATTTACAACTGCCAGGACAGAAGTGAGGGTCAAAATTGAACATGAAAAAATTTCAGTGGTCATACTGTTTTAGACTGAATTTTTGTCTAGCCCAGCATCCTGTCTGGCTACTTAGAAAAAAATACGAGAATAATACAAAGTGTACAGTGATGCCTTTCCTACATTCTTTCCTAATCTTCTGCAGTTGGCAGTTCAATGACTTCCTAAGTCAGGAGACCTTGCATTTAGTCACTGATGGACTAATTACTCACAAACTTCTTTTCCATGCTTTTTTTTCTAGAGGAAAATTTTTTTTGTTTGTTTTCTCAAAGAGGTTAAATTCACTGCCTTAAATGTTTATGCATCCTTATTTATTCAAGTAAAGTGAAACTTGGAATCTTCTTGCTATCTCTCATAACCTTGTAGGATATTTAAAGCTAAATTTGATAATTAATTGCATATTAACCATTCTCTTCATAATAGCCAATATGTTATAAATTGTTAACAGAAATATCTCTGATGTACAACTCCTTAGTGAATGTCATTCTCAGGCCTGGGGAGAGAAAACTTCGCAAAAATGAATATTGAACTTTTTTCCTGAAACTGCTCTAAACTCATTTAAATGTCCTGGTACAGAAACGTCAAGTAGTCCCTATAGTCCAGTATCCCCTTTGTGATACTGACTGATGTAAAAATCATCATGGTTTTATGCAAGAATATCTAAAGTATCTAGTAATGTAAATATCTAGGGTAACTTAGCCCTATTAAGACCTTATCTTGAGCTACAGTAACTAAAAGGTAGCATAAGACTTGGGTAATTTAATTGTTCCCCCTCAACAATTCTATTAATATTTTTGTATTTTCTTTTAGGACATTTGAATAGAATGTTCTGTATGTTATTGTTTCTATACTCTCTTACTTTGTTGTGTATCTTCTTAGTCTTCTCCTTTATCGGATTAAAAAAAAAGTCCTAAGTTTTTCATTTTCCTTTCATCGGAGACTTTTTTTCTTCTCCTTAATCATTGTTGCTATCCTGCTTGACCCTATATCTGGTGTTCTTCCATGAACTGAGTGGCAATTTTCTGTCAGTTATGGCAATGAACTAGCATTTTAGTTCCATCTACGTAGCTCAGCAAAAAGGCAACAACAATAATTATGGAAGCTATCTACCATACAAGGTCAATTTTAACTGATGCTTCTATTTAAAATAATCAACTCTGCCTCTATATATGTAAATAGAGGCTAGTGAGCATGCAAAAAGGAAGCACAACTATCATGTAAATAATTTAGGACCTCATCCTCTGTGTCATATACATTTATTGTTCATTGAAGTTAATAGGTACTGAGGTCATTCAATGACACTTTAAAGCATGAGGGGCTTATTGCACATTAATCTATATTTACACTATATTTTTAGTTTAGCTTTAATATTAAAGCACTTCAGTGGAAGAGCTAGTAACCGTAACTACCCTTTTCCATTTTTCAGCTGTTTTATTTCTGTATGCAGTTTAATAGCTTTGGCTTTTCAGTGGTTGAGCACATTTGATTTAATGCTCTCTTCACATTTATCTGTGCAGTGAAAATAAGAGCTAGTTTTGATCTGGTACCTCAAATGTACAACTCCAAACTGTGCTGGAATTTCGGTACTGACAATTATTACTAAAAAGTTTGAAAGTACAAAGAAACAATTAAAAGGAGAGTGTAAGAAAGTCAACCAAAATCTGGTAAAAAATAGTATCTATTATGAACAGTGGTATAGATTGATTTAATGAAAATCCAAGTTTTCACGAATACACAATGAGTAACTTCAAACTGTAACTGTATTGAAGACTTTTAGTAATGGCAATGTGTTTGAAACAATTGGGTTTTTTAGAGTTTACAGGTATGTTATGAAATGTTTTGGAATAAATTATAAATAGAAATGTAATAAATGTTTAAAATAGTTCATCATTTATATGTGTATATCTTACCATATGGTGTGTAGTCTGCTTAAACATAATTTAGATGCACATATTTAATTGCATAGATATTGCACATATACTCATAAAATGTATAAATCTAATAACATCCAATATAGAAAAAAGAATGAACAAATACTAGAATTAAACAGCATAGTGAGAAACTCTAACAAAAGAATGTAACTTTAAAAAACCCAAACAAACAAAACACCCAAAAACACTGAACAAAACAAAGCAAAAAAAGCTCAAAACAGAAGTGGTGTTCAAATACATTTTATGCACAAAAACTAAAGAAGAAAGGATAAAAGTTATTTCAGGCTTTTGCAAATACACTAAAACCAGAAAGTATTCCAGAGAGTTTGAGAAGCCAGATAGTTGTAAAAGTATAAAAAGGCCACTTACAAAATATAAAAGCACTATAAGCTTCTTAAGTAGAGTGAATTTTCAGTGGTGCTTAACAAATAGGATCCAGTTCCAGTGCTGTGTTGATGAAAAATAAATTGTACCCATGTTGGGTTTTTTATCAAAACAAGAACAGTTTTTAAAATGCACAAGTTTTTATATTTCCTCTTCTAATAATAGTTAGAAGTACTGAGATGAGGAGATGATAGGAAATAATGCATAAGAAATAGAAAGACTACCTCAGAAACAGTTAAATTATAAATCTTTAAAAAACTGAGCACGTACCTGGGTGTGAATCAACTTCATAGTCAGAATTAAACTCTAGTGTGAAATAAAGAACAATAATATTTTCCTTATTTTAAAATATGCTTATAGGATATATAAACTTGCACAAAGAACTTTATGCTGATACTGCAGATAATTTGTAAACCAGGATGAAGCGCTTTTTAGTACTCAATATAAAATTAAGTTTGTGATCTTAAAGTCATGATGTGTTTGACTTCCATGAAAAGGAAGAGACAGAACATTGTGCATTCTGCCAACTGTCTTCTGGTTTAAATTATCTAATGGCTGATAGAATAAAGAAAATTTAAAAAGATAATTAAAGCATTAGAATTTTTTTACCAATTAATTGGCTGTAATAATTACCACACTCAGCTTTCTTTTTGTGGTGTCTTTTCTATGTTCTTTAATCACATGGTCATACTCGCTTAGTTATGATTTCCTGAAGAGCAGTTCATAATATTAAAGTGCAGTTAACTAAAGACAAAAGGTAATCTTTCGAAGCTCAGCCTAATGATATTATTTGATTTTAAAGGGTTGACTTATCTAAATTGGACAATGAGGTTATTTAAATTTGACTTTTGTCAAATGTTTCAAATGTGTAGCTTATAATTAAACTTATATTTGCACCAGCTTCTTAAAACAGATTTACTAAGATGATAAATAAACTAATTACATTTTCTAACATTAATGATCTGAGTTACTGACAGGGAAGATGTAAGAAAATGAGGTGAATATGTAACTTTCTTCTGTGCTTGTTGAGTGATAATTCCTGAAGCAAGCTTCTTGGTTTGAACTTTTACCTCTTCTTTGCCATTCATACTTTCTATCTCTTTAGGGAAGAGATCAACCTCTTTAATGTCTCACCATACTAATTTCCTCTTTCTCTTACTGGTTTATTATTTTGCAAATCTGAAATTCCAAAAGCTCAAAGTAAATAAGAGTAATTGTGTGTCACATGAGAACTTCCAGATAGGGCAAAGGCAAGAACAGAAGCACTTAGTGGTATGTGACTTAAAATGTTATTACTAGGAAAGTTGGATATAGTGGGTAGATTGTGATTGATTGTGGGGTTTTTTTTGTTTGTTTGTTTGTTTTAACGAAGACTTCTAGTCTGTGACGCTTGCACTGTAGTCTCACACAGACCAGGGTCTTAGCCCCTCTGCTCCAGTGCTGACCAGCTCTATGGACCCAGGAAACAGGACATTCACTCTAGCTGCTCAATGTGCCTATGTCCTGGCTGGTGGCCTGGCTCCAATGCACAGTGCTTACACCTCTGGCTCAGTTTTCTGCAGAATTTTGGATGTGATGAGAAGGCAGGGTTTTTTAACTATGTGTTGCTTTCTAAAGTAAACTGTTAGCATAAGATGGCAATGACTTGGCCAGTAGTGTGACACCAGGCTAGTCTTGTTGACGTTCTCCATACTACAGGTCAATGAATGGTTTTCGTAATGGTTTCTAACATGTTTTTGTCTCCCACTCCAAATGTGGCACAGAATTGAGGAGTTATCAACAGTAATATAACAGCATTAATCTATTGCTTAATTGCTTTTCCAGCTTGTACTGAATTAGTTTAGTGGGTCAGAACTGGGCAGATGTAGTGGAGGACTCAAATATCTGGTACTTTATTCTGTGACATGAATTTCTGCTATCTCATGGTAATGAAAAGTAATTAAAGATATAAAGGGCCCTCCTGTTCTTTGTGTCATTATGTAAGACTTCTAGCTCATGCATATAAGCTGCATATACGCCAGGAGCTGTGGGCAAACCACCTCTGGAGCAGAGATTCAGTGGCATACATGGAAGTAGGCTTACCAGTTTCTGGACAGCATCTGCTATTTCAAGATGCAAATGTTAAGAGTCTCACTGTAAAAGAAATACACATGTGGGAGGCTAGCATGATGCTCATCTCCTCCACTTATAGCAGTGTAGTCATATGTATCATCCATTTCTATGGATTTCATCTTTGCTCACATGTACATTCATATCCTACGGACTGCAGAGTCCCTAAGAACAATAGAAAAATGTTCACTAATGGATAGGTTAGACCATTCTTGAAAAGAAAAAAATTCTGATTTCCTGAGGAATTAACATGTTCCTGCATATTTTACATAACTTTGTTGTTTTTTTAATACCTTTTTCTCTAAAGAACAGTATGGTGGTTTGGCTATTTTCCAGTGAGATGATTAGAACAAATTTTAGCTTAGTTGCTTGACTGTCATACTAGTTGAAATCTCATGCCTTTGGTTTTCACATATCTTATGATTCTAGTGTTTGCTGTGTCTGTCATTCAGCCAATTAAATTCACACTGAGAACAACCGTTGTGAAGGAAGAGAGTGTCGTTCTAATGAGCTCCTATTATTGTTTACATTCTTGTACACAGTGGAATTTCAAGAAAGTGTTGGAATCTGACAGCATAAGGAAAGTACTCTTAGTGAAAACTACAATGAAGACATTCTTGTCTTTCTGAAATGCTGGCACTTATCTTCACAAACTGCATTTAGAATGTCCTTTATGTTCATCTGTAATTGCCAAATCTTTGGTACATGTATTGACATTTTGAATGAATGTAGTAAAATCAATGTCTCAGTGGAGGATAATTTTTGGAAGTAAATGGTGTGTACAGGGTGTGAGTATGTTTTAGTTTGATCCGATATAATCTGCTTAGTGAAAATTACACTATTCATTTCAATTAGGCTATTTATTTAAAGCTATTTATTTAAATTAAGAATATTCCTAAATGAAAAGTTTAAAATTGACTTTTTTTAACTTGTTGCTACAGTTACAAGTGACAAATTAATGTCATGTTCCATAAACAATACAATCTTTTACTTAAGTAGTAACAGCCTCATTGGATGACAAGTTGGAGACTGGACTAGATATAGAAAGAAGCAGCTGCAAGTGTTTGTCTTAAAAAGCCATGTTTGTACTAACAGGAACTTCAACAATTCATGTCTCTGCTGAATGGCAGTCTCCAACGGAGTCCTGGCTATAAATGTTTTCTTGTGCTATTGGAACTTTGGAGATTTCAGATTCTTTTTTGCCTTTGCACTGAAAGAAACCCAAACTTTTCAAAACATATTCAAGGTATAAAGTAGTAAGATTTACAAAAGGAGGAAAGTAAAAAACATCCTGAATAATCTGATGGAAACATGCTTTACCTGTTGTTCCTGTACCTTAAACTGTTACAAATATGTGTAAATGCTCTAATCAACAGCAGAAGGCCATTCTTGGATAGGTGTTTCTCTTGGACAGAGATTCTTGTTATGTGACACTGTTGATGTTTGTGATAGACTTGGAATCTCTCTTTCTTAAAATCACAGTGGAGATTTATGAACAGAAGAGAGCTGGTTGTTGGAAAAGTATCTCATAATAGAAACTGCACTGTTCAACTGAGCAGCCTTTTTCTGCCTGTTGGTGCTTGCTAACAGAAGTCGCTATAGCCTACATTCGTCTACTCACATCTTTGCCTGAAACCATTAGTAATTCTGATATTACAACATGTTTCATAAAGCAGAAAAGAAAAAAGGCATTTTTCTTACAAGCTCATTGCTATGAGAGTAGCTTTTTCTTTCTTTTAAAAACAAAATATTTCTTTCCTTTTCAGGACAACCTTTAAAAACAAAGGACTAATATAGTCTTCCCAAATGCATAAAAATTCTAAATGCTTCATTTTTTCACATTACAAAAATATATATATACACACAACAATTTGTAGAGTTTTGAAGTTTCATGCTTAACTCTGTCTCAAATATTTTAAGAGAAATGCTCAACTCATTGCAATTCTATTGCCTCCAAGAAGCCTATAGTTCTAGACACTTGTCATGGTTTAGGGTCAGGGCAGCCCCTTAGACCTATAACAGATGCTTTCTGTTAACCCCCCTCCCTCCCCGAAGAGGAAGAGAAAGGGAATAGGGGAGAGAGACTTAGCAATTAGAAAAGGAAACTGGAACAGCTTTCATGAAAATGAAAATAATAATAAAACTAGAATATCTACAAATATATACAAAACCAGTATTGAACCCAACCCCCCGATGGCAATTACATCACCATCACCACTGATCCTGTGGAGCAGGCACCAGGGGGTCCCAGACTGGGCCCCGCAGCAGATGGGAGCTGTGTTCAGGAGCTGGATTCTGGTACCAGATTCAGGAACATACAGATAGGGATCAAAGGCAGAATGGATAGAGTCCTCCTTGGATGCTCCAAGGAATGAACCGAAAGAGGACCTGAGCCAAGCCAAGGAAAGCTGGCAAAGTAGTCCAAGAGGGGTGAAGAGCCTGGGAGCCCCCAGAAAGAGGGTGAGTGAGCAAGCAAGCAAAACTAGCAAGCTAACGAAAAAACCCCAAAAAGCCTATAGACCCTCCAGCTACCTCTGCTTTATACCGCTTATGATGTATATGGGCTGGAATACCTCACTGGTCAGTTTAGGGTCACCTGCCCTGTCCGCTCCTCCCTGCAGGTGCAGCCTTTCACTTTCCTGCACCCCCAATGTGGTACACAAGATCCAGCAGTGGCCTTGGTCTGCACACCAATCCTTGGTAGTAACTCTAACCATGGGGTGTTATCACTGCTAGAAGCAGACACTGCCTGTGCAAACAGGCTGCTGACTTCAGACAGTGCAGTTAGAAGAACTGAGCTGAAAAGTAAAATCACTGAACAGAATTAGTTCTGTTCTCCCTCAAACCAGGATAACACTGAAAGACATTGTATTACTGACGGAGATATACTAGTCCACATCTGTTGAACCACAATTAGAAGGTAATTTATGTGTCTCTGTACAGAATATAAAAAAAAAATAAAATCAAGGGATCGTATTTATTATTTAGATGTGTTTTTTTAATCTATAGCTACCTACGTCATCAACTGAATCAGAAGAGTTACATATATGTAGTCATCATTTTGCAAAAGATACTGTAAGTAAGTATTGTAACAGAAAGGGCATTGAACAACTGACATCATGTAAACATACTATACTGGATCAGATTAAAGGTCCATTTATATTGGTACTCTATGGCAAATAGTAGATGGGGAGGCAAGTAGCACATCTGCCCAGCAGCTGGTCATTTGGGTTTCTGTAGCATATACTGGAGCAGGGGAAAGGTGTGAGGAGTCCTCCCCATGAGGAGGAAGGAGCAGAAAAAACATTTAATGATGTGACTGCAGTCCCTGTTCCCCATCCCCCTGTGCCACTGGGGAGGAAGAGGTAGAGAATCTGTGGGCAAAGTTAAGCCCAGGCAGAAGAGAGGGATGTTTCAAGATTTAGTTTTTATTTTCTCATTATCCTGCTCTGATTTGCTTGGTAATAAATTAATTTTCCCCAACTTGAATCAGTTTTGCCTGTGCCAGTAATTGCCAAGTGATCTCCTGTCCTTATCTTGACCCACAAACCTTTTGTTGTATTTTCTCTCCCCTGTCCAATTGAGGAGGGGAGTGATGGAGCAGCTTTGATGGACACCAGGAATCTAGCCAGGGTCAACCCCCCACAGCAGACTATAAATGGAAGTTGATTTGCAGTGTGACCTTGATAAATGCAGAATGACAGCAGAAGATTAGCCTTCCAGACCTGCAAAGTATTGTTTAAAATAACTTAGTGTCAGTGAGGAAAATGTCTATGTATAGTTTTCCCTACTGTTAACTTTTTAATTTAGTGTGTAGTTCAACAGCAATTCTGTTTAAATGACCCAGTTTCCAACAGGTGTTTCATTAACTCATCCATGAGCTGATGCTGAAAAGAATATATTTTTTTAATAAATGCAGGTTTATATGTTCTTATGAATTTATATTGGTCCCCTAACTTAAAACAACAATGAAGTCTTCAGGTTTACTGAATGTTCATGAAATGCACAATCCTTGATATCAGATATGCTGTTCTTTGTTGATTTTTAAAAGAAATTATATTTTCATCCATATAAAGGCGCAGAGATGAAAATGTTACACATCTGAAGGCAGGCAAAAGTTTTTTCAGACTGAATCTGTGAAGAGGTATGTGTGAGCAGTATGAAAAATCTGATCAATAGAAAACGGAGGAGAAGCAGGAAAGAAAATTAAAATTAGGGATGAAGGAGCTAACCTGGGAGCAGAGAACACAGTTAAGGTTTGCTTCACTGTGCATCAGAAACACAGGATCAATAAGACCATTGCTTAAACTGAAAACAGAAATTACTCGTGTAAATGTGCTTTATTATTCTGGGCCTTTGTGATTATGTGGTTACCAGACTTTTCTGCTGTTGTTCAGTTCTGCATAGCTTTTTTTTTTTTTTTTTTTTTTTTTTTTTTTTTTCCTCTACAGCTCATCAGTCTGGGTTTTTTCTCCGGAAAGCTGTCTTCTACAGACTAAACTTGTCTACTTATGTATCTATACTATTTTATAGAAATAAAAAACATGATAACCGAGCATGAGGAAAAACCTAATATTGGGTCTGTGTTACAGTTCCATTTATCAGGCAACAAGAAAACAAAGATAACTTTCATACAGGATACAAGGCAAATGTTGACATGAGTTAAATCAGAGATCCATAAATACATGTAGGCTAGAATATGATTTTTTCACATTTTGTAAGAGACTTACTGAGCTTAGAGAGCAGTAGTATCTCCTGATGCTCTCAGTTCTCCTTAATGATTCATATTAGATGGATTGTATCGGTTACAAGTGTGTAAACTGTCAAAAGTCAGCAATAGGCCATAGTTCAGTCTTTCTCACCCAAGAAGCTGTGAAACCTTGAACTGAATCCTAACTTAAGAAAAATACATCTTATGCCAATCATACAGTAATCATAGTGGTGAAGAGAATGCAAGCACGTCTGTAAGATGTATTTTGATTGAAAAGAATCTGCTAAGAGGTCAGAAAAGCTGCTTGTGAGGTGCAAGAACAAGTGAATTATGTATTATATTTTTCTTCTTCCCAGGACTGAAACAATATATGAAATTTTGTGTTTGATAATGGCTCGTTCCTAAGAGCTCAGAAAAGAGAATTGCAAGAATCAAAATCCCACATCCTTATAGAATGTGGGCTCTAAATCTTATTTAGATTTAGAAATATGAGAAAGGCCTTTGGATTTTTTTTTTAATATACTCAGGAATCTAGGAAATGGAGGTGAAATAATAATGAAACAAAGTGTCCTTGGTTTGCTTTGGGTTAATTGTCATAAACAGCTGCTGGCCTAAGCAAGTGAGAGGGGCTGCAGCCAGGAAAAACCACCGAACCAGCCAATGGGATATGCGATAACCTAGTGATATAATGCCCCCTGTGTAAGGGACATACTGGCCTGGGGCAGGGATGCCTGTTTTCAACTTCTTTCACTGTGTGACTTCACTTGGGAGCAGGGAAAGCATTGTCTTGGGTACTGGTTGAGCCTCTTGGCTTCTATCACTCGCTTTGTATATTATTTTATCATTATTACTGTTTTCTTCTCTCTTTGTGCAGTTCTGTTAAACTGTCCTTATCTCAACCCACGTGGTGTCACCTTTTTTTTTTTCTTTTCTGGTTCTCCTTCCCATCCCACAGCATGGTATGTGGAGTGGGGGAAGCAGTAGGCGAGTGTCTGTGTGGTGTTTAGTTGCCAGCAGAGATTAAACTATGACACAAAGGCTGTGGATCAAAATGAGGAAAACTCTAGTGAATCGGAGAAAAGTTTTGCTGGTCTAGAAAATCATAAGGCTGATCTTTACAGGCAATCAGGGTTGATTGAGAGACAGTGTCCCTCTAGCAGCTAATCTGGTGAAATGATGACCTCTGATTTTGACAGAAAAAAATGGTTTGAGACACAGCAGGAACTGGAAAAGGAACATCTGTACCAAAAGCTTATTCCACATTTGTAGATAACAGGTCAGCTTTACAATGATTTTGACTGGGTGATTAATAAGTTGTTGTCTGGAAGCACCTTTTCATGTAGTACATCAAGAAATTTGTGTTGAATCATGTCCGTTAATAAAATACTGCTTTGCATTCGTCTTATGAAACATCATTTTCTCTAGTGTATCCATCAAGAGAAACAACAAACAATTTAAAAGGACAGAGCCAGTATTAGAAAACTTTCAATGACAAAAACTAGACATGAACATTTTCAAATAATCCTCTAAGGAAATATCTTTTGAAAGATTAGAGGCCATGTCATACTGTTGAACTCAGTGCTGTAAATCTGCTGTTGACATTGGACTTTATTCACCACTTTCTATAGAATGAACCTATCTGCAGAGTCCTTGAGGAGGAAGGGGCCTTGTACACACCTATAGAAACAATCAGAATGAATATGATCATTATGTCTCTTTTGCTTACACAATGCATATTATCTATCCCCGAGTGAATGAGCCAGATTTGTTTGTCTTATTCCTGCTTCTTAAGTGAAGAACAGTACTTTCTTTTTCAATTCCCCCTCACTCTGCAAAGAAAGACTTGGCTCTGACTGATGGTAGAGAGAAACAAGAGGAAAGGAATGGCCTCCTTTACTCTGAGTACATTTTTTTAATGCTTCAGTCACCCTGCCTTTTAGAATCATAGAATTGTTCTGTTGCGAGGAGACCTTCAAGATCATCAAGTCCAACCTTATTCCTAGCCCTATCAAAACCACTAATCTATGTCCTTAAGCACAACATTTACCTGGCTCTTAAACACCATCAAAGATGGTGACTCCACCACCTCCTTGGCCAGACTATTCCAATGCCTGACAACCCTTCCAGTAAAGAAATTCTTCCTAATATTCAGCCTCAACCTCCCCTGCTTCAACTTCAGGCCATTTCCTCCTGTTCTATTGCTTGTCACTAGGGAGAACAGACCAACTCCTGCCTCACTACACCTACCCTTCAGGTAGTTGTACAGAGCAGTAAGGTCTCCCTTCAGCCTTCTTTTCTCAAGGCTAAACAGCCCAAGATCCTTCAGCCTTTCCTCACAGGAGACATGTTCCCAACCCTTTAGTAGCTCAGTAGCCCACTTCTGTATGCTCTCCAGCACCTCAATGTTGTTCTTGTAGAGAGAGGCCCAAAACTGGACACAGTATTTGAGGTGTGGCCTCACCAAAGCTGAGTACAGAGGAATGATCACCTCCCTGCTCCTGCTGACTATGCTGTTCCTGATACAGGCCAGGATGCTGTTGGCCGCCTTGGACACCTGGGCACACTGCTGCCTCATGTTCAGCTGGCTGTCAGTTAACACCCCCAGGTCCTTCTCTGCCTGGCAGCTCTCTAGCCACTCCTCCCCAAACCTGTAGCATTGCTGGGTGGTGTTGTGGCCAAAGTGCAGGACCCAGAATTTGGCCTTATTGAAACTCATGGAATTGGCCTTTTGCCCAGCAATCCAGCCTATCTAGATTCCTTTTAGAGCTTCCCTACCATCAAGCAGGTTGACGCTTCCACCCAGCTTGGTGTCATCTGCAGACTTACTAAGGGTGGTGTGCTCTACCTCCTATCCAAATCGTTGATTAAGATGCTCATCAGGAGTGGCCCCAGTACTGAGCCCTGGGGAACACCACTTCTGACTGGGTGCCAACCGGATTTAACTCCATTGACCACAACTCTTTGGACTCGTCCATCTAATGAGCTTTTCACCCAGGAAAGCGTACGCCCATCCAAGCCAAGAGAAGTCAACTTCTCTAACAGAACACTGAGGAAAAAAACTGTCAAATGCCTTACTAAAGTCAAGACAGGCAACATGCACAGCCTTACCTTTATCTAGCAGCAAGTTTCATAGTTCAGCAGTTTTAATATTAAACTAAGAATTGATTATCTTAGAGCAATGTGAATATTTTAAGTTTAGGAATGATTGATCTTTGAGGATTAAATTCAGCTAGTGATACTGGACAGAAACTACTTAGGCTTTTCAGTTATGTGTGGTGGGTTGTGTGGGTTTTTTTTTTTTTTTTTGGTTGATTAGTTTTTTCTGTGTGTAGATTTTTGGGTGGGGTTTGTATTTTTTTTGTTTGGTTGGTTTTTTTTGGTTTTGTTTTTCCTCCTGCAATTTATATTTCTTTCCCTTTTCCCTTAAAAACATTAGTTCCTTCAGTTAAAATAAATGAGGAAACAAGTGAATAATGAAAATATGAGGAAGTTAAGTACGTTTTGTTACAGTAGATTGAACTCTCTTCAGACTTAGCTTTTATAGTTAAGATTAGAATGGTATTTTGTAGTTACTATGTTTCAATTATTCTCTTCATATTATACAAAAGATGACTTTCAAATTGGTCTTTTGTGTGTTAAATGATTATTTGAATTCAAAGATCGCTGAAATGTTGTGTGCATTAGATTTAGTGACTCCAGCTGTGGAAGCAGAATATCTGAGGTACTAAAGCTCAAGAGCAAATGTAAATAAGAGGACCCTTAACCTAACTAGCCAACCTGTCAGAAAAGTTGCTACAATGCAGAATCTCTTACCATTGTATGGTTGCCCTTGAAAATGTTTTTGAAATATTAAAGCATGTATATGAACAACCATGGGAATTATTGAAGAAGAGGATAAAAACTAGTAAACAGTAGAGGGTTTTAAAAGCAGAAAGGTTTTATTCTTTCCTCTGAAAATCCATGGGGTAAATTTGAAGTTCTTTTTCAACAAGAGTCAATCCTTGCAAAAATAGAGGGAAGAGGATTTTCTCTGCTTCAAAAGGTTTTCTAATGTTTTCCCAAGTTAACACTTAAAAGTGCTTCTTCTGAGGCTTGAGGAGAATTTTAAAACTGGAAAGACTGAACATCTGTCCCTTGTTCTAGAATTTGAAATTTAACCCAGTGGACTAAAGGCATTGGTATAAATATGTTCCAGTAACTCAAGAGAGTCAAACTTCTTAATTAGTCTAGTTACTCCAGAAGTTTCACTGTCTTTTAATCAGAGGCGAGATGTGCAAGTGTGTTTAAAGTGCTACATTTGCACTTTAAAATTACTAAATCACCTTTAAATGCATAATTCATACATACAATACAGCAGAAAGCAAATAAAAATTGAGCTGTTGGAGTGAAGCAAATTTGTCCAGTGTCACCTCACAGAAAATTTATAAAACAGATCTCACAGGATATGTTATGCTGTATGCAGCAGAAAAAAAATGTAAATACAATCAAACTGAGTGATATTATTTTACAATTATTAAGAAATACAATTTTAGTAGGCAGTGATCAATAGAGGATACAGTCAATTGTCTGGGAATGTTTGTTAACTGAATCTAAAATCCACAGATACATTTTACCTAAGGTAAAATAATGCTTCTGTTGTCATTCTTGTACAGAGGACACCATGTTGAAAGCAGTACTGGTATGAAATCAGGTCTTGGAGGAGCTTTGTTCTCTTTTTTTATCTGTCTTTCCTATAATAAGGAAAAAGTTTACAGCACTTCCCAGTGTACAGTAACTGATGTTAGCCATGTTATTAGCCATGTGGAAGGGCATACTCATGCATAAAGAAACTCTTACCTGAAATAGACATCTCCAAAGACCACCAAAGACAGAATTAAATATATATATATATTCAGGAATATAAAGCAGAAAAATATCCTGGACAAGGGAGGTGTATTAGGACAACAGTTACAGAATTGAAGATGAAATGAGAGAGATCTGTGTAATCAATATAAATTTTTTTTTTCAGATATATTTTTAAGCATGCTAAATGCACAAAAATTGTGCAAACATAAATCAGAAAAAGCCTTCTTGCATTTCCACATATTTTGGGGCATAAATAAACTATCACTGAAATTTATGACATTCTGAAGGTTATATCAGTTGTGAGGTTGTCCCTTTGCATCACACTCGGTGAAAGTTTTGGTAGCTCTGTATGTTTTTCTTACATGAAATGAGAATACAAATATAAAAAAAATAATATGAATTATCTTTCAGGAAACTCATAGTTCAGGACTAAGAAAAGATAATATTAAACATATCAACTTAATGATTAAAGCCAGCAATAAAATGCTGCTAAATATGGATAAGCTAGAATTAGGGATCTCTATATGAGGAACACAGAATAAGTAAGAAAAATTTAAATGTAAACATGTAAAATGTAAGGAACTTTGATTCCATTTGGCTTATTTTCAGAATAAGATAAAGACAGGAAAACAGTGATGATTTAAGGAAAGTAATCACATTCAAAATAGCTGTCAGGAACACTTTTTTACATGCAGAGAATGATAAATGTGTGAAACCAGCTGTCAGGCGTAGTTGCTCAGGCAAAAACACAGGGGTCATATGAGAAAAATGAGATGCTTTCCACAGGGGAGTGGAGTGCTAAGAATGGATGAACTTGGACAGGCTGAATAACCTCTTTCATTCCTTCATGAGATATTATGTTATCCTCTCAGTTGTATTTTCTGATATTGTTTAATTGAAAAATTAATTCTGGTTGCAACTTTATAACATTGTCAGAAGACTTCTGTAGTTCTGGTCCAAAATTTGCATTCAGATAATATATTTTGAAGACTGAATATTAGTGTAACATTAAGCAATACTGATCCCTTTAGCCTTATACCTTGAAGAATATAGGAGAATTGGAGTCCCATGTGTGAGGATCTCAGGCCAGTTTGTTATGGTTGTGTCATTTAAACGGTACACTTTGCCTTCTTTCTACTCTTTTTTGGCTTGGTTGTTTTGGTGGTTTTTTTTTTTTTTGTAGAAAACGGGTGCAGAGCAGTGAGTTTTTCAGCTGAACTATGATGGAAGAAAATGTTGATATTAAGTTATGGTGACATTTTACAAAAATTTTCTTATCCTTTCAATTGTGTTCCTTTTTTAACCACAAGGACTTTGTGATGTTGCAATCACTACTAATTCCAAGATGTTTTTAATACTTTACAGGAAGTAAAAAAGACGATCTAGATTATTATCAACTCTATATGATTCAATAGCATTTAATATTTGCTTGAATGATACCAAAATAGGACAGGGGTCTACCAGTACCACTTGAAGATAAGGCTACCATGCAGAGTGACCTAGAATTGCATGAAGGAGCAGGCCAACATACACCTTCTGAAATGCAGCCATCACAAATGCAAAGTCTTTCTTGTGGGAAGGGGGAAACCTTTGCAACAACACAAGCTGAGAGGCCTGACTAACTAGGGAGCAGCACTTCTGAGGGACTTGGGGGATGCTGGTAGCTGGCAAGTTGGGTGTAAGCCAGAAGAGTGCCCTGGCAGCAAAGCAATCTGAGAGCAACCAGGTGTGTACTAAGAGCAGCATGGCCAGGAGACCTGGGAAGTAGCTACTTCCTTCTTGTCAGCTCTTGAGACCACATCTAATATACTTTTGGGCCCTCCAATAGAGGAAAGACATGAATTACATCTCGAGTGAATTTAACAGGGCTGTCAAGCTGATCAGAGGCTAGATGCTTGTCCTCTGAGAGAGGATAAAGGATTCAGGCTTGTTCAGCTTGGAGAAGAGATGGATTTTGGGGGATGTAGTAACAGCCTGCAGTACCTACCAGGAGGTCACCAAGAAGGCAAATCCAGACCCCTCACAGAGGTCTGTGGTGGCAGGATGAGTCAACAGCTATAGATGGAACAAAGAGAAGGACCATATGGAAGTAACAGAAAAACATTGACTACTGTTGTGATACTGTTAGTACCTTTGGTTTAGAACTTCTGTGGAAGTTGCTCTTAGTTCAGAAACCTTTCGTCTTTGAGTGTGAACTGACTCTCACACTTGTACCCCAAAATAATATCAATGGTAGTTTTCCACAGCACTTTTAAAAAGAAGCCCTTTTGTAAATTTCTAATACCTGAAATTCTTTGTATGTTGATTTCTTCTTCATTTCTTGCTTCTTCAGTTCTTTGGTTGAGAGTCTGGCATCTGTGGAATGGGATCTCTTTTCAGGATATTTTGGTTTTTTGATATTTTCACTAGCAATATTTTAATAAAGTTTTAACACTTTAAGTACTAAAAAATGTATCATATAACAGTGAATAACAAGGGAAGATTTGATGCTGATTAAGAAATGTTTTCATAGTGCTGTGTTGAAACTGCAGGTACTTTCAGAGTGCATGCAGTGTCTCCTCCATGTTTTCACACCTGTGTCTGGCTGTCCAACTTATATATATTTATATTCTGTACATTTATTAGCTACATTTCTTTTGATACAACGTTGATACAGAAATTAAGAACAAACTTTTTTGTTCTCTTTTTTTACATAACTACCGTGTAGTAGATCAGATGAGCAGTTCAAAGGTCACATTTTTGTCTTTTGCAATGAAAATATAAGAAAGGCAAACAACAAAGAAGGTCCACATAAAATCTTTGAGTCATTCTGAGCATTTCAAAGAATGTCGTTCTTTCAAATCTGGGAATTAAATTTACAGTCTGTAATCCTAGACTTCAAATAACACTGTTTAAAATCCTAAGTCAATTCTGCATAAGGTAGTTTTGTAACTGAAGTGGGAAATGGAGCATGTTGCAAAGATTTCAAATCCGTCTGTTTATGCTTTTTTCCATTGTTTTGGTTCACTAATGCTAATCAAGCACAGTGCTATGGGCAGTGAGCCTTCATACCAAGCTGCAGGTAGCTTGAGTCACAGTTTTATAACTTCTGGATTTAATTCCTAAAAAAGTGATAATTTTAATGTAAGCATAAATAATGTACATTCACATCTCAAAGTAGCGTAAAACACAACTAATCAACCAAAATCTTAAGATCTTAAGGTAAAGTGAACTTTCTGAGCTGGTGGTAGTATGACATTGACCTTAGTTATCTTGCCTCCTGGTAAACTGAAATATTTCCCCTTGACTAATTTATACTTCATGATAGCTGGTACTAGTTATCCTGAGGTAAGAATAAGATCTTCCTTAACAGAAGAGAAGGGTGAAAGTGTAGAAAACATTTTCATGCCCCTCAAAATTAAAATTTTTAAGGAAGGGCTTATGGGCAGCCTACACAATAGTCAGACATTGAAAATATCAGTAATTTGCATTGAGCTATTACATAGACCTGACACAAAAAGACAATATATGGTGCTACTTCTCAGAGCTTAGGGGATAATCAAGAGGAAAAAGAAAACACACAGCACAATATGACATCCAAGGCTTAGGCATGTTCATTGTGACATGGCTTATTACTGGAGAATCTGATCCTGTTCCATTAGTCAATGGTCAAATTATTATAAACTTCAGAATGAATAAGATTGAATATTTCACTGTATTGAAGGTGAAGTGCATTAGTTTGACCTTCCCCCTCTCTCTTAGCTTTAAAAACTGCATTTTAAACAAAGCATTCAGATTTTTTTTTTCTTCATATTTTAGGGGTTAAATAAATAGTTTGAAATTCTCTATACTGTTGTTCTTTTCTTTAAGTATGAATTACAAATCCAGATGTCACCATTAACATAATGTTTAGTTGTGAGTGTCTGAATTCAAGCAGTGAATTGCTGTGTTTTAGCTCCATCACATGAAATTAGCACTGATGAGCAAAAGTGACTAGCTCCAAAAATGCAAAGGGGAGACAAAGAGACAGTTTTTCCTTGAATCTGCATAAATATAGAGTAAGTGGCATCAAATCAGCAGTGGCAGTTACCATTCGCCTGCAGCTATAGCAACACCTTTTCCCCAGCAGGAACAGTTGTAGAGCAAGGAGTCTTAGCAGTAGTAGCCACAGGGGTATACCTGGAGAGAATATTAAAAATGTCTGTATGCAGCATTGTCATTTGATGGTGAGTGCTGAAATGTAGACTGATTTCTCCAGCACAAAGAAAAAAATCTATTACAATTAATTCAGAAATACCCCTGGGATAGATTTGGTGTTGAAGAATTCTGCAAGATGTGCAAATACTTTCAGCTTTGATAAGGGAATTTATTAAAAGCCAAGGGAAAGTGCGTAACCAGAAAATTGAGACTGCCACAAATTTCTACCATAGTCCAAGATGGTGTGAAAATATATTTACCTTATCCTTCTTGTAAACATACTCTAATAGGGAGTATGTTTACAGAACAATTACAAGATTGCAGATGCAGTTTTATGGCCATCTAACTTTTCTAACAGCTAAGAGACACTCTAGTGCAGTCTTCTAGCAATCTAATGAACAACTCAGGGATAGTCTGTATAGTCATAGGTAACAGTGAACAGATAGAGTTAACATTAGGATTACATACCTCCTCAGTGCTCTTAAATCCACCTCAAGCCTGCTCTGTATTTA
>JANHGN010002941.1:0-47594 GCA_024605025.1 Megaceryle maxima | reverse complement strand
GCACTGTTAAGATTCAGCTGGACAGGGTGCTGGGCCATCTTGTCTAGACTGGGCTTTTGCCAAGAAAGAATGGACCAAATGATCCTTGAGGTCCCTCTCAATCCAGTGTTCTGTGAGTCTGTGATATATTTCTATAGCATGATGAGGTGAGACATTTCATACATTTTCTCAGGGTTTCACAGCTGCGGGGTTTCCTGACGGTTCATCCTGTTACCGGCACCCTCGCATCCCTACCTGCAGCTGCGGGGCGAGGGCTGACAGCCGGCCCAGGCCAGGGACCGGCAGCACCGTCATCCGACAGGGACGGCTCGCTCGCCCTCCCGCCCCCAGAGGCGGCACTTCCGGCGCTACCAATGTCCCGGCCGCCGAGGGGGCGGGGCCGGAAGTAGCGGCGGCTCGGCCGAATTCGGAGGCGCCACGTCTGGCTCAGGGTTCCCTTCCCTGCCTGGGGCGGCGGCGGACGCGGCAGTGCGGGCGGACTGACCGACCGACCGACTGACCCACCCACCCTTGCCTCTCTCTCAGCGGACGGTTCGTAACGAGGCCTCGGCGGCGGCAGGGCACGGCAGCGGCGACATGTCGGACCTGGGGGACTGGTTCCGGAGCATCCCGCTGATCACCCGCTACTGGTTCGCCGGCTCCATCGCGGTGCCGCTCATCGGCAAACTGGGCCTCGTCAGCCCCGTCTACCTCTTCCTCTGGCCCGATGCCTTTATCAACCGCTTCCAGGTACGGTCCGCACTACCGGTCCCGGCTTGCCCTGTGGCGCCGGCGCCGTAGGAGAACCGAGCCTGCGGTGCGCTCGGCATGCTGGGAGTTGTTGTGAGCGGCTGGCAGTGCTGCTAGGTGGGGAGCTGCGGCGGGGGCTGCCCCCCTACCCCGGCCTCCGAGGCTGCCCTGGGAGAGGATGGCGCACGGCGGCATCCCGTAGGAGTGACCCAAGTCCCCTTCAGCGGGAAGCCGGCCCCGCCTTCCTGCTTAATCTATATGAGGCCTGCGAGCTGGGCCTGGGGTTCAGCTAGTGCGCTGCCTTTGTAGGCCTCGGGATCCCCACCAAGGTGACGCAGGCCCTCCCAGGACTTCTGGGTGAGGCAAGGAGGTCAGTGGCCCTTGACAGGCCCTGTAGTTTGTCTTGCATCTCATTACGGTGCCTTTTTTCTTCCTTACTTTTTTGGAGGAATTGTCCTGGCTGGCATCGGTTATTTTGCCAAGGCATGCTGTATTCACAAAACCTGCAGCTGACTTCAGGTCACTTGCCTGGCATCTGTTGTGCGATTGCATGGCTGTGACTTTGGGAACAGGAGTTACAGGCAAGTGTGCCAGCTTACTGTAAGCTGTGGCTCTGGAAAGACTAAGAAGTCCATCTTTTGCACCTAATTGTTTGGAATTTGAAAATTCCTGTGTTTGGGATTATCAGATAATGCACCTAGGTGTGGCTGACATAAGCTAACTGCTGAAGTCCTGACATTTCAGATGTTTCTGGGTGCATTAACAAAATCAGAAGTGGTCACAAACTGGAAAGAATATTTTTCCTTGCATTGGGAGGTCACGGTGTTTTGGTGTGCAGTTTTTCAGAGGGAGAGCACCCATTGGATGAACTGAAAATTAAACTGAAGGAAAAGATCCCATCCTTTAAATTTCTATTGTATGTGTATATCTTCAGTGAAAGAGACTGAGTAAAAAAAAAAAAAAATAGCTCTATCTGTAGTTTGTCTCATGTATTGCCCCCAAAATTTAGTAGTTTAAATGACTATTTTTTTTTAACTCTAGTTCTGTTATTCTTCCTGGAACTGTGATGTTCAGGATCCCAATACTCTCTTTGGGAATGTTGCTGGTTAAAGAGCTCAATCATAAGGGCCAGACTTTTTTTTGTCCTTGCTGCACGCAGTTGGCTGCACCTGATATTGATAGTTGAGAGACTTTCTAAAGGATGTGCAGAGTGCTCAGAGCAACACACATTGTCTGCAAGGGTCCGCTAAAAGCCATTGTGTGAATTTCTTGGCCTCTGTACAACAGGTAAGAATGGGGTTTGTATGGATGCTTTTAAAACACGGTAGCATCCTTGCAAGCGTATCCCTTTTGCACTGCAGTTAAGAGTTGGCACCGCAAAGATGCGATGGAAGCAGTCTGAAAAGTTGTAGGTGATTTCTATTGTAAACATAATAGCTTTGCTTATCAGATTTAAAAAAAAAAAACAAAACACAACCAAAACCGAAAAACAACCAAAACCCAAAAAACTGTAAGAGCTGCTGAAGCAGCAGTAGTTGATACTTGGGCTGTTTTTAATCTCCTCCTTGATTTTCCAAGTAATTGATAATGAATGAAAACAAAAAGCTCATGCATGAGTTCATGCTACAGTATATAAATATATCTTTCTTTTTGATCTGGACAGATCTGGCGGCCAATAACTGCAACTTTCTTCTTCCCAGTGGGACCTGGGACAGGATTTCTCTACTTGGTGAATTTGTATTTCTTGTATCAATATTCATCACGATTAGAGACAGGTATGTTA
Organism: Megaceryle maxima; assembly: GCA_024605025.1. NCBI lineage: Eukaryota > Metazoa > Chordata > Aves > Coraciiformes > Cerylidae > Megaceryle > Megaceryle maxima. Next base: position 45,082 of record JANHGN010002941.1, on the reverse strand, counting down.
ACTGTTGAATTGTATGCACACGGTGAACTGGCCAGAGTTGATAGATCCTAAGCATTTTCAGATACATGTCCTGTTGGGAATGTTTGTGATGATGACATTGTGGCTGATACAGACAGAATCATGAGAAAAATGGCTCCTTCCTGTGCTCGCTTATTTTGGTCAATGGAAAACTGCTCTGAAAACTTTTTCTGTTCCTGTCTCCTTCCCTTTGTCAGGGAGTCTCTTCATTTAAGATCTGAACTTGATAATTCAATAGCGGGGCTTGATGCTTTTAGTTGTTGGATTTCAGGAAATGAAGGCTAGAGACTACAGGATGACATGACTTCTATTTTTTTAGTGTCTAATGTCCTTTAACACATAAGAGTGATAGGGCATATGTAAAAATGGGTATATCTATCTTGAGAAAATAGCAATGTCAGTTCTTCCTTTTTTTTTTAAAGGAAATGCTGCTTACCTTTGTTATTCTATTGGTTACGTTGAATTAAAAGATATTTTGAACAAATGAAGTGTACCTGTCTGTCAAATAGAAATGTGAAAAAGTTAAGGAACTAGTTGGATTTTCAGATAGGGGGAAAAATTAAGAGATCAGATAATGGATCATTTCTCTCAATAAAGAGATTGTTATTACAAGGTAGCTTGAAAACTGCTTTCATTTTGCATTGCATTGTTCATTAAAGCTAGACACAAATTGTTTTGGTTGAAGTAAATAATTCAAGTATTTGCAAATCCATGCTCCTCCTGCAACCATTTTTAAACAGGAATTTTGGTGTAGTTCTAATAGTCTTAGAAATGATGGTGTAAGTGGAAGTGCATTGCAGGGTGATGTTCAGCAAGTCCCGTGACAGGGATGAGACCCCCCCAGTAAACCTGTCATCCTGAGAGTATTGTGGAGTCCCTTTTGAGTTGTAAGAAGAATAGCAGGGAAAGGGAGGAGTGGTGCCAGATGGTGTGTTACTGTTTTCTTAGTGAAAGGAAGTAGTTGTTTAATAGTTAGAAACAGTTCTTTCTTCTCTTTGAGCCTTTCTGCAGTAGAACTCCTGAGGGTACTGGCAGTTACGACATTCTACTTCCCAAAGCTATATGTAGTAAGAATTCCTGATTAATACATCTTCAAATTATAAGACATCACTGCTTGTACAAAATACTCTAGTTATCTGTGTTGTGGCAGAAGTCTCGTGGAAGGAAGTAATTTTTTCACCAGTAAATTTACTTTGCTTTTGTTACAACATATGTGGATTTTGAAACTGGGAAATTGAATGAATTTTTTTTTTATACTATAGTCATTTTTCTGGCTATAAACGAAGTTTTTGGTTAGGTATGAAAAAGGCTTGAATCTTTTGGAAGTGGAGACACAGAAGTTGCGGATTCTGTGTTTGCAGGTGGAAAGCAGCATAGGTCTATGCCTCCTTTTGTCTGTGTAACTGTGGAGGTGAAACTGACTTTTCAGGGTCATATGTGGTTTTTGAGCACACACTGGAGTTGCATGCTAGCGTCAAATTTAGTTGTCAAAAATATACATATGGTTTTGTACTGTGCTTGTGCTTTCCCAACAAGCTGACCTCTAGCTTCCTGAGGAAAAGGAGATTGATGTGTTTTTGTTTTGTTTCTGTTGGACAGGAACATAACAAATATCAACAGAGAAAGGTAGCCTTCACTTCCCATCAGTATGGATGATGAGATGAATCTGCAGCTCTTCCCTGATGACTGAATTATACCGAAGGACCCAAATCTCACCTTGGTCCTCTGAGCTTTTGGCAGTCTGTAGCTCAGTTTTCTTAAGATATTAATTGTAAAGTCAACTTAAATAGTTTGTCTTGTTAGTAATCTGTTATATAATGAGAAGTGAAAAACTTTAAGGGAATAATACTTACTGATTTCTTCCTATTCTGGTGGAATTCCTGTGACGGAGTTTCTACAAGATTAGCCAGCTTACTACTTTGTTTCTATTTGTTGTATGGCAAGAGTAAGGAGAAAACTCCAGCTCGTGTAGTTCTCCAACTTCAAAACTCTCCAAAAGATTTTTTCCAAGTTTTTTGTTTGGCTTCCCTCCCCTGCCCTGATGTATAACTTGCATGGCTAAACTTAAATAATAAGCTTAAAATTACTAAATTTTTTTTTTTTTTTACATGGGCTGGCCTACTCTAGTTATTCAAAAAAGCAAATGCTTAAAAATAGGTTTTCTTTCTTTAAATTTCTGGGGACATGTGAAGTAGTTGTAAGAAGCCAAAAAGTGCTAACATTAAGCAGTGGACTTTCTAGGCAATTCGATGTTTAATTATTAGCATGTAATTTGGCTTGTTCATGGTGCACTGTGTCGCTGTGTGCTTTGGGTCTGTCTCAGCAGTATTCTCAGGCTTTCTTTGCCTTCGTGGGCCTATATGAAAGTTGATAGGAGTCTTGCTCAGATGCTGAGGTATGTGCCAGCCTTTTGCCACAGTTTGCAAGAGTGAGAGCTTAAGAATTTTCATGTTTGAGAGGAGTTTTTAGGGGTTTTGTTTTTTAACCCTTCTCTCTGTCAGGTCCCAAACTGAACTGTGAATCTAAAGATAAAAAAATAATTTCATTTAGTGTGATTCTCATGGAAAGGTTTTCTACTGGTTTTGTTTCTGCTATCCTGGAAAAAAAAAGTTGCATGTATGAATTGGAATTTTTAAGCAGTTCAGCTTAGAAGGAACAGCATGCACTGAACATCTCCACCCTCCTTGTCATGTGTGTTCATTTTTCTGGAGTGTAAAAACATTCGTATCTCTTGAATCTGACTAGATGATGCAAAGAGGATGCAGTTTGCCCAAGTAAGGACTGCTTTTCACATAACTTAATCTTAAACTTGGTGTCTGCTTTTGCTGTGCAAGTGTATTTCCTTATTGTGTGTTTCTGAGCAGCAGCTTCTTGTGAAGGACAGGGTCCAACTCCATCTTGAAATCTTCTGATGTTAAAACCGCTTCTCTCCAGCATTAGTGTGTTATTTTTTTTAAGTAGAGCTGCTGTGTGTGCACTTAATGCAGTAGGCTGAATGTCTTATTTTTGTGGTCCTGTCAGATGTTATATTGTAAGGCCATTTAAAATGAAAAAAATAAAACAACCCACAGACTGCATGTAGGGCAACTGTTATTAACTGAGCTTTTCTTAGATTCCTAAAAAAAACCCCTAAACCTTTTAATTTCTTACCAAGATTTCAGTACCTTTCCTAATGATTCTTTTTATTTACAGGGGCTTTTGATGGAAGGCCAGCAGATTACATGTTCATGCTCCTATTTAACTGGATCTGCATTGTTGTATCCTTCTGCTCATCATTAAACTTTTAGAGTATTTTGCCTCTCCTGTTTCTGCCTGAAAAGTGTTCAAAGACCAGGTTTTAGCAACTAACAGTTTTAAAGTGTAGCAAATGTTCACAGGTGAGTTTTTAATCTTCCTGGAAATGTAGCAAGTGGCTTGCAGGGAGAATACTAAGTGTGCTAATACAAGTATGTAATTTGGAGACTAGAGTTCTGTTTATGAGCTCAGCTCATGCTATGTGAACTTCTGTGGTGTTTGCTGTACTACTTCACACAGACACTTGTGGCTTGCTGTCTGGGCTAAGAGCGAATTTTGTGTGTTTAAAGCTGCTATGTGGAGACAGGTCTGATCTCTGCTATTCCCCGAGCTGGAAATTCCAGGGTACCTCATGGAGAGATCCTTTACCTGCTGAGTACAAGTCAGCTGAGTCTGTGAAAGCAATACTGTGATATGTGCACTGAGCCAACTTCCTGAAGAAGCAGGGCTTGTTGGTTTGGGAGTGTTGGAAAACAGTTTTTCCATGAGCTGCACTGTTTTACCTGAATTTTCTTTAGATCTCAGATACAAAACTGGGAGGCGTTGTTGCTAGACCAGATGGTTGTGCTACTCTTCAGAGGGATCTTGAGGGGCTAGAGAAATGTGTTGGAAGGAAGAGCCTCAGGCATCATCACAGGCTGGAGGACTGACAGTCTGCAGAACATCTTGACCGAAAAGGCCCTGGGAGTCGGGCTGGACACCACATTGACCACAGAGATGTGCCTTTGTGGCAAAAGCGTCCACCAGCCTCCTGGGCTGCATTAGGCAGAGTGTTGCCAGCAGGTTGAGGGAGGTGATTGCTTCTGTCTTCTTGGCCTTTGTGCATCCGGCTTCAGGTTCCCAAGTACAAGAGAAACATGAACATGCATGAGTGAGTCCAGTGAAGGGTCATGAAGATGATTAAAGGATTGGAGCGTCTGTCACGTGAAGAGAGGCAGAGAGAGTTAGGATTGTGTAGCCTGGAGAACAGAAGGCTCAGGGGTGTCACAGCCATGTGGAGGAAGGAGTAAAGGAAATGCAGCCAGACTTCTTCAGTGGTAGGACGAGAGAGATCAGGCACAAAATGAAGCACAGAAAATTCCATTTACATGTAAGACCGACCCTGTTTATTGTAAGGAGAGTCAAACACTGGCACAGGTTACCAAGGGAGATTGTGGAATCTTCAGCCTTGGAGAGGCTTCCGTTCTGTCTGTGCGGTTGCTACCTCCTTGTAGCAATTTGCAATGGTACAGCATGTGGAAAAAAGGGAACGGTGACATCAGTGTGAAACAGATACAGCCAGAAAAGCTGGTGTGGAGAAATGCTGATGTCTTTATCATAGATTAATTTATCTCTAGTCACATTCCACTGTATGGAGGGATTTGCTATTCCTGCTAGTCCTGTTGAGTCACAGCAGTAAGTAGGAAAATTATGTGGGTTTAGTTGTGTTGTTAAGAAAACAATCAGCTTCTTTGTGGTTGCAGGTTGTTGACTGTGAACTATTAGATGAATCTGATTGTGACTTGGACTTTCAAAGTGGTCATTTTAAAAGCTTCCAGCTGCTTGTTCCCTATATGATGTAAGGAGCAACCTGGATGCGTGATCTGGGAAAATGCTTTATATTAATTCATTTTATATACAATCAAAAGCATTCTGCTTATAGCAAAATTCTTCACAGCAATTGTTTCTACTCTGGAGTTAAGACAGCAAGTAGGTCCTTTGGGTTCCAAGGAGAAGAGTGGTATTAAAAGCCTTCATTGATGCTTTTCAATAAATTATTTATTTTCTCTGACTCAATGGCAGTCTGTTGATGTTTTTTTATGATCTGATGTTTCTTTAGTTAGAAACCCCAACATTTTAGTCTTTGAGAAAAAACTACTGAAAGAATCCAGCTGTTAAACCTGTAATGTGCTTTTACGTAAGGCCTGATTGCATTTGTAGCTAGCCAGTTTCTTCACGGAGGGAAGGCCAGTGCATCTGTCAGCCCTTGGGGTGATGACTTGAGGTGGTAGCTTGGAAGGCTACTGAAAAGGAGCTCTTTAAACTGAGAGCGTAAGTCTCTAGATCATGGGAGGTTTCTCATTTTTTTTGCAATGGTTAACTTAATACTGTCCAAGAACAGTGTTTTAATGTTATACATTAAAGGCTTTTGCATGTGGGTTCTGCGTGTGTGTGCAGCTTCTTTTGTCATTCTAGTCTGTCAGGTTTTGCTGCGTTCTCCTTAATGGTGCAATGACAGATAACTGGCTTGGCAATGGACATGCAGGTAAGTGCAGTGTGACCTCTTAATTATTATCTTATGGAACTTTCTGCTGCTTGATGACTTTATAGAGAGCATTATCAGCATAAACTGCAGAACATGGTCAAGCTAGGCTGGTTTAATTTATATAAAAATGGACTGCTGTGTGTTTTGTTAGATTTTTAGTTTGAGAAAGCCTCAGCTAAGGTCACAAGCCTCTGTCTGACTCTGCTACTCCTAATGTAGTTAGGGAATGAAGGAGTGAAAATTGGCTCTTCGTGCAGTCAAGAAGCGTTCAGCCTTTTACTAAGATGGACACAAGGTGTCACCTATGCACTGTTTCTTCTAATGAATATGGAACTGCATTCTATCTATCTAAAAATTATTTTGGGGTTCATTAGTCTTATCTCCCCAAATGTTAAGTATGGGGAATGGGGGAGTGTTTCTTGGACACAACAGAGTACCAGATAACTACATGTTTTCAGCCTGCCTTTGCTGTTCTCTCCTCATCTTATTCTGTCCCTGTCACCCAAAGCCTGCACCAGTATCTCTAATATTCTGTACAATATTATCTTAGCATTTATTAGATCACTTATCAGGCTTCCTGGCTGAATAAAAAATAGCAATAGTGCTTCTGCAGTCAGGACTGAGTTCACTTAAGGGCTGTCTGTAATTTTGCGCTTTCTTTTGCTATGAGGAAGATGCCACAAAGTTCTTCAAAAGCGTGCTGAAGTCACCCATGCATTGTATGAATTTTAGACTGATTGTGTTGATTTGTGTCTTTTTTTTTTTTTAAAAGGTACTTAATATTTCATATGCAGATATAAAAACATTTTGCTTAGAAGAGACTTGGTTGTTTGATGTACAGATGTGGTTTTCTTAGAAGTATGTTGTTCTTTGCTTGTGTTTAGTAGCTTGCTTGAAAGTGAGAAGATGGAGTAGAATAGATGAACCTCTATTTCCATGTCAAATATTTGCAGAAATTAGATATTACTTTGTTTTTCCAGTAAAATGGTATTAATAGAAATAGAAATAAAAACTCTACAGTGCTTGTTTGCTGGGCACTGTAGGCTTGGGGAAGGCTGGACCTATGCTGGTGTGCTAGCTTTGACGTGGAACCTGTTGAATAGTGGCATCCCCAAAGGGATGAGTTTTGACCTCTCTTCCAAACACACAGGCTGGTTTGTAGTGTTAAACCAGTTCATGGAAATGTGGCTGGCACTGTCTGTCTTCAGTTCAGAAGTCAGCAGGTAGCTGAAATAGTGCTTTGTATCTGTTGCACTCAAATAGTCCAATCAGCTGATACACAGCCAGAGAAAGGAGGTATTTGAAACAGTCTCATCTCCTGGCAAGGAGCATGAGTTAACTCTGAGCTCTTCCAAGGTGGCTTTGCCAAGGCTGGCTGCAGTACCTGAAATGGTGATTTACTGGTGCATCCCCCCCTCTGCGATGCTCTGAGGGGGACGTAGCTGGCAATTTGATGGAGCAACGCTTCATCTGGCATATTAGCTTAGCCCCAGGTGAGTGTTTGGGTTGGTGCGCTGGGTTGTGACTGGAAAGGATTGTGGCACAACTATGTTGCTGACTGCTGTAGATGTGCTACCAAGCAGCTGGGAGCAGAGGAGTTCACCACAACTGATTTTTAATGTGGTGCAAGTTGGAGCCCTTTGCTTCGGCATGGTCTTGCAAAAGAGAATGACCAAGTAGGTTCTCCTGCTTAGCTTTCTTAATAGCTTTTGAACAGACCCATGACGACAAAGACTCGGGCGCAGCCTTTAAAGATTTTGCTGATGTATCCTGCTTACAAGCCATTTTTGAAACTTACAGTTCCTGCTGCCTGTTTAAGTTTCTTAGGCTTCTGTAAAAGTGCTGGTAATTTTTTATTTTTTATTTATTTTAACATTGCAGTTGCTGATGATTCCACTCATCATGTCAGTACTTTACGTCTGGGCCCAGCTGAACAGAGACATGATTGTATCATTCTGGTTTGGAACAAGATTTAAGGTATGTCAGACAGGATATTGGAAAGGTTTCTGCCCAGAAGATGCAGCACGTGAAAGGGTGAGGGGTAAAGTATCAATATTTTCTCATATTAAAGATGTCCCATGCTTTCACATAGCTATATACTCCTTGAGGTGCAGCACAGATGGATTTCTTCATGATCCTTTGTATGGTGTCACCCAGTAGGACTTTACTGAAAAGATGTCCTGACAACTGAAATTTGTTGGGCTGAAAAGAGGAAAAAAATTCCTGATAAACATTAACCCGGATAAAAGCTGAGTGTAGTGATGCTGTAGTGACAAAATGTTGATATTTTAAATTGTTCTTTCCTGTGCAACCTCGTCTGCTTCTTTTAGTGAAAACTTTTGATCATTGTTTCCAGACCTTTTCAAAATCAAAAATATTAGGTCTTTGTTTCATATGTAAGCTTGCTGGGGAACATAGAGTGCAAAAGATGTATTTACTTAAAATTTTTAGATGAGTGTGATTTGTCTAAAAATGTTAGTGGTCGATCAGTTTTGCAGTATCCCGCCTTCTTAGGTAAAATCTGCTTAAGTTGATATATAGGAATTTGTGTAATGCCTAAAACATCAAGATTATAATAATGCTTATTAGTGCAGTGGCAAGTTGAGCAGGTGTATATCCCTAGCTTGTACCTAAATATCTGTCTCCATTGCATTCCTTTTTCAGGCTTGTTACCTTCCATGGGTTATTCTGGGATTCAACTACATCATTGGTGGATCGTATGTATTTCCTTATATGACCAATTAGAAGTTATAAAAGCTTTTACAGCTATTGAATTTATGGATGAACTTAGAAGCAGTATTAAAATAAGAGGCTTAAAGCTGTATAATCTGACTGATGATGCTCAGTGTCACATGGTGGTCACTTAAGGTAAAAGCAACTAGAAAATATAGGTGAGGGGAAAGTAATATGAATGTTTCTTTTTCTACTAAATCTATGCGTTGGGCCTTTTTCTTACTAGAAGGGTACTGCACAGTAAAGAAAGGTGTCACCTGAGCTTTTATTACTGGTTTTAGAAACAAATTTATCTTGACTCTTGATAGTGCTGTTACTTCTTTCCCTCCCAGTCTTGCCCAGCATGATGATGTTTTCAGTTTGTGAAACACAGGCAAATGGCAATAACAAGCTCAGAGTGCTGTATTACCACTCGCTGCATTTGTTGGTCTGTGTTGGGTTTCTTTGACTAAACTCCGTGATGCAGAAACCCCCTCTGTGCGTGGTCTTTGTCATTGGTGCCCTGTGTTGGTTGGGGCCTCTTGGTGCCGCTGTAACACAATTAGTGACAATAACAAGTTTTGTGGTTGATTTATAAAAGGAGGAGTTAGTACAGCAAAACCAAAGTCCCTTTTCTGGCTGTGCCTCTTACTGACTCATCTGTCACTTGAGAAAACTGCTTGCTGTTAGATACCTGCTGTTTCTATGCATGATGGAAGATACTCAAGGGCCTCCATTCAGCAGTGTTTTTGCAAAGCTGGGAACAAACCAGTTCAGTACAGCAGGAGACAAGTTGTCCTGTGAAAACAGCAGTAACTTCTCAAGCATTGCAGACTATTATTTTAGACACTAATAGCTGTATGGTCTAATTCCTTGATGTAAACAAGTATTTAATTACATTTTCAGTACAGACTGTAGAGAAGACTTGGAGGGGAGGGGGGAACAGCCTGTTGATGAGTTGGCACTGAAGGTTGGCTCTTCTAAAGAAATGGCTGCAAAATGCTGAGGGAAGGGGAATTTTCTGTGGCTCATGGCCCTGTCAATGCCCACGGCAGGTGAACAGTAGTAACTGGTAGAAGATTATCAGTCATTTATTTTTACAGAAGACAGCATGTGAAAATTCCTTTTCTTTTGTCTTGCAGAGTCATCAATGAGCTGATAGGAAATCTGGTTGGACACCTGTATTTCTTCTTAATGTTTAAATATCCAATGGATTTGGGAGGAAGGAATTTTCTGTCCACACCTCAGTTTCTGTAAGATGATTTAATTCTTCAGCTCACTGTTTGGTCCAACTTTCTGTGTTGTGCATCCCATATTTTCTGGGATTGTAAGGTGTAAAATACTTTGCTACATCAACCTGCTTCAGTCTGTCATACGCACTGTGCTGTGGAGTCATCAGAAATGTTTCTTGTAAATGGCATTTATGAGAGTTCTTTGTTACCCCTATGGATGGCTTGTGTCCTTTGCCCACTCTTAAAAGTCAGTTATGCTAGTGAATTGAGCTGTAGTAAAGAGGACTCCCTAACAATGATCAAATGGTATTAAAAAAAGTTTTCTCCTATAAATGATCTTTGATCTGTATTTCCATGCATCATTACAGTAGCTACCAGTACAGCAACCTGTAACAATAATAGGAGTCAGTTGTAGACTTGTTCAGGACTGTAATATGTATTCTGCTTTGCAGTCTGTACTGGTCATCTCGATGAGACTGCAGGTCTTAGTTTCTGAAGTGCTTTTTCTTGTGATCTGTTCATTGTTTTGGTACTGAAATACTATGATCAGAAGCTGAAGTTCGTAGCTTCAGTTGCCCTTATTGCCCTTACCCTCATCCTTTTGGGTTGTAAATATTCCCTCTCTTAGTTAGCAATTCAGTTAACCCATTTTATAGGATAAGTTGTTAATTAGAAGATGCAAAGTTGAATTACAGTTATACTTTGTACAGGTTTTAATGAGTAGGGAAGCTTTATATTCTATTTCTGTGTTTCCAACCCCTTGTGGTAGATGTAATTTTCCATAAAGATTACCAGACAAAATGTCTTTAAAATGTGTCTCAAGGTAATAACAACTCTGAAACTGCCATCAGTCTTGTTGGTTATGTGCAGTTCTCTTGATTCCTCATATGTGTATTTAATTTTTCTTTATATTTGAGAAGCAGGAACAGAAGTACTGTAAATATATCTACAAAGGGATAAATTCTGCCTTTGCACTATAATGTTTTGGTAAAAAAAGGTGCTGTGATGAGTTACAGATACCTTTAATATAATAATGAAGCACTTTTTCTCTACAGGATCATTTTTCTTATGGAAAGGAATATGAGATTTATGTCTGGGCCTCAGATTTTTAGTGGTCAAAATCACCAAGGGATTTGCAGGAGCTTGGTGTAAATATTGTTGAGCTGAAATGACTCTGTATTGATGACATCCCCTACAAAATGCAGAAGCTGTATTTTAGATCACTTTCTTTAGGTGGTAGACTAAGTTGGATGTTGAAGTCTTATAGTTCTGATTTGCTTTGGCCTGGTGACTTGAGCTTTGATTTCAGACAAGCTAGTTGCTTCAGCCTGTTTCCCATAGTATCTTTGGTCCTTGGAGAGCAGGGAAATGGTGTGATAACAGGAGCCTAGTAACTACTAAAGAGAGAGGGATGTTCAGAAGTTATTTGAGTTTTGTTTTGTTTTTATATTCTGTCCTTTGAAAGAAGGGGAGAGAAGGTAGAGGAATTAAGTCTGTATCACAGCATTTAGTCTCAACAATGAGACTCCCTTTTTTTCCTCTGTGTTTGGATCATTGTGTCTATAATGATATTCCAGAGTTGGAAGTTCCCTGAAATTTTCATTTCTTGGTGCTGAGGGCTGGGAAGAGTTTTGTGAAGTACTGCTGTGAGAAGCCACTTCTATTGCAAAGCCTAGTAGCTAAAGGGAAGTGCATGGAAAAGTAATCTGGCATTTACCCCCAAGGTACAGCTGTTCTCAAACTGTCGCCTTCTCTTCTTGCTTGTCCTAGGTACCGCTGGCTCCCAAATAGGAGAGGAGGAGTGTCGGGGTTTGGTGTCCCACCCGCTAGCATGAGAAGAGCTGCGGAAGATCAGCAGGGTGGTGGAAGACACAACTGGGGCCAAGGTTTCCGGCTAGGAGACCAGTGAAGAATTCCTGCCCTTGGAAAACAGCAACTCTCTGGTTTTAATTGGATGTAGGACCGACCCTTTCTGGTGCAGAGCATGCTTAAGAACTGAGCTCTCTGTAGTTGGATTCAAATGATTAGAAACAATGTTTCTGGTTCGAGAGAAAATTAAAAACTCCAGAAGGGATAAATGTAGATCATGCTCCAGGTTAGCCAGTAGTGTCCTATTTGATTCTGCCATTAAAAACCCCTTCTTTTTACAGCATTGTCTGTTTGTTGCAATGGGCGTCCGTTACGCCTTCTTGTTCCACGACGTGGTGGAACAAGCTAATGGTGTTTTGTCTCAGCTGGCACGTTAAAAGCTTTGACTGTGGTAAGGAAAGAATGAAGTGTGAGGCGAACGGATCCAACTAATCCCAAAGTTTAGGAAGCTGATTTTTTCCATAGATGTGCTTAAGTCCCAGAGTCTTTGCAAACATTATTAAGTGATATGTGTCTGCTGCATTCATGAAGCAAAGTGCAACTGTTTAATTTCCATTAAGCTGTGTTTTGAGGGCAGTTTTTTCTTGCCATGCAGCATTTATCCTGCCTGCTACAGCATGGGCTGGGCAAGACTATGGATAAGGGGGTTTTTATTTGAAATGGCAATAACATATTGACTGAACTGAAATCTATGAACTCTTCATGGCATGTTACAAGGCTTGCTCTGTTTAATATGAAGTTTTCTGGTTTGGTTTTCACTGAGATTTGTGAATTCTTGGCTTCAGGGTTTCTATTTTGATTGCAAAATTGGGTAGCACAAATATTAAACTAGAAAATGTAACATATCATTGTGGTTAATATAAAGGGTACTGACTACAGTGTTACTTTTAACTCAATCTTCAACTTTGACTTAAAAGCTTTAAGGCATCAAAGAATCAAAGCTGGAAATAAACTTCTCCAGGGTCAAGATAGAATACAACAGATTGCTTTACTACAGGACTTTCATTGTTAAATGAGAACTTATGTACACTGTTTATTAGTATCTGTACTCGTTTGGTAAAACCTTCTGACATGGAAAAGGGAATGATTCTGTACAGTAGTTTTCCTCATACTGGGTTCCCATGGGCAGAGCACAGAACTAAGATCCAGGAAGCTGTAGTTTGTTACTGACTCACTGCATGGGCTTGAGCAAGCTTCTTGCTTATCTCAGTTTTTCCAGCTGTAAGGAGGACTTGCGCGCATCTCTTAGCATTCTTAAAAAGTTGCTGTCCCCAGCTCCCCAAGGTGGGAGTGGCTAGTGAGCAAGGTAGGGCTTTGGTTTGTGTAAATGCCAACACTTAGCTAGGAATGCAATTACTCTAAGCTTAATCAAGACTTAAAAGTTGGAATATAGTTGCTCACTTTTTGTTTGTTTTATAGTTGAAGGACAAAGAGTGTCTTTGCTAGGATGAGATTCAGGTCTCTGACTGGATTTTGTTTCAGCATTAGTCTGTCTTTACTGGGCAGGTAGTGCACAGAAAGCTGTTCTGCCCCAGCTTAGGTATCTCAGGTATCTATAAGCAGGTGAAGTGAATCTGGGCCAAAACATTTTTATTACTACTTTGTTTCTTCATTAAACCTGGGTTCTGAAGGTTTAAAAACTTGTAAATACTCTGTGATGTGAAAGTGAGTGGAAAATGAGCAGTCAGACTGGAAGTTTTCAGCTGACTTGCTTGAAAAAAATGCATGCTTCTTTTCTTCACTGCAACTCGGTTTTGTTATTTGGCTTGTGGAAAAAGTAGAAAATTGGTAATGATCATGCTGTGGGATTAGGCTTTACAAGAACCTGGAGTTCAGAAATCACCTGCCTTTTTTGTCTATTCAGAGATGAGTTTTAAAGATACTTTTATCTCTTTGTATAAATGCTAGGTAAAAAAGAGGTCTCCAGTGTTATAAATACTCGTTTGTCCTTGACTGACAGCTGGTGTTTGATGATAGCTTATGAAGTCCAAGAACCATCATTTTTATAGGAGTCATGATGCAGCTGGTCTTTTTAGTCATGGTTATGTCACTGTCTCCAAAGCATTTGTCTTCACTTTGAGTCAGAACCTAGCTTTTACGTGAAGATGCAATGGTTTGTGACTCAGCTAAAACCCTGGCACATTCATATAGCAGAAAATCTTTGACAGAAGGTCAGAAGGAAGGTATGAGTGGGAGGAAGCATGGCAGAAGTCATTGTCCTGGCCCAGTGCACTGTGCTGGGTCTTGCTTTGTAGAACATCCTCCTTTACATTAAGAAGAAAAGGTTTGCAAGGAGAACAGACTTCTGATAAGTCTTGATTAGCTTTTGAGCTGTTTCAGGTCATTTTACTTTGGTTTATCAAAAATTCACTTCAGAATTCCATGTTACAAGCTCAGTTGTTTTTCTCACTTGTCACTTGACCTGAAGCACTGTTTGTCCTCCTGCATACACTGACAATGGTAGTCTCTTGTTAAATGAGTATACCTCCTTTCTTATTTTGTACAGATAATTTCCCTTTTTGTAATCAATTTTTGTTTGCAAAGTTTTAAATTAAAGTTTTAATCTCTGTTACTGTCTCTGTTGCACTAAATCATATTTCAGTTTAAGACAAGCCTTGTAATCTGCACCTCTCCAGGGGATATCTGACAACTGCACTGTGACACCGCCTCCTGCTGTTGATAAAAGTACTCAAGAAAATGACCTGCTTTTGGATGGGAGTCTTCTCTTCTCTGATGGGTTGCAAAATCTTAAAGGCATTTTCTTTGTCTCTGTTTATCACCATGAATTTTGACAGTCTGTGTCCTTCCTGTGCTATTACCATTTTACAGCCTTTTTTTGTATACCTCATTATTCATCCCTTATTGTCCTCTGGGATGAAGTATCCTTCTGCTCAACTTCAAACTTTGTGAGATTGATAGAGATGACTTCTCCAGGGGTAAGCTTGGTATTCTGCAATACCCTCTCTCTGTCCAACAAAATGTGCACAAGTGCCAGAATTCCTTTTGAGGCTCATCTCAGCTGATTTGGAGACACATGGAGCATCGTCTGAATGACTCTTCCGGTCCTCATCATTCGTCTGACTGCACTTCTCCTGTTTGTTGCCATAGAGGCACCAAAGAAGATCGTGGACTTAGTACATAAGGTGCTGTGTGAATTTGTTGTGCTTCTGGAACTGGAAAATCTTGGTCCATGCTAAAGGCACCCTATAGAACAGTGTCACAAGTGTGTGCTTTTCAGTTGTGCTTCAGCTGCGTGAAGAGTCAGCGGAAGAGCCAGGAATATGAAATCGAATGCTTCTGAAACGCTTCATCTTTCATTTCTATGGCTTTGCCTTGGCAACAGCTCCTCTCTCAACACAACTCAGTAATGTGGTGTTGCCAGTGACTTAATGAGAAACTGGACCTGTTGCTTCATTCTATCCTCTAATTGTCACGTTGGGAAAACTGAGAGGCTTTAATTTTCAGAATAGCATATTGTTTACAATAAAACGTAAGATTCTCTCTGTTTGTGTATCACTGTGTACCTTATCAGGGAGGAAGACTGCTTTGCCTAGATGCTTAAGGCAGTGAGCTGGAGAGATATACAATAATTTACAGTCTGAAGCTTCTGATATAGCAAGTCGCCTAATGGCTTTATAATCCGGTTCTGCATCCATAAAATGAAGATGATTCATTCTCTCTTGTTCTGTGTGAGGCTTAGGATGATGGATCAATTTGTACCTGGGGTAATATGGCAGAGCACTAATTTTGGTGAAGATGTTCTTACCATTGCCTGCTGTAGTAAATGGTCTGTCTTATTTTGTGCATCCCTTGATTCTTACCTTGCCATGGATGATAGTAACAAAGTGACTTGAAATTCACAATCGAGTCTATTGTGATTTTGTTAAGTTAAATATGCAGTATGTCCATGTTATGCAGAAGTGCTTGTGCCTAAAAAGTGAGGATGTGCTGTTTTCTAGGATTGAAAAGATGAAAATTCTGCAGCTGCTTGTATTTTTCAAGCACACTTTTTTGGTGATGAAAGTTCTGCTTGCAGCAGTGGCTCACTCTTTTATTATCCGGAACATGATCTGGGAGGAGTGATTACAACACTTGGGAGCAAAAGTTGCATAAAAGGAGCTGTAACTGTGGGATGCTGGCAAGGCCTCTGGAGAATCTTGTTGATGTCGGAGGGGAAAAAAAAGTGATGAAGAAACCTTAATTCTGGTGCTTGGAGGTAGTTTGGTTTTTTTCTTTTGTTCCTCCCCACCCCCTGAAGGACAGAGATGTTTCAAAATGGCATTAGAGCTCTAATCATCTCTTAGGCCAAGTTTCTCTGGACTACTAACCAGCCATAAAGTGTCCTGTGATGAAGATCATGGCAACTGGAAGCAGTGTTTAAAAAACCACCACAAGCAGTCTTCTTGCATCTGAAATTTTACATTTATTTCTTAAAAGGGGTGTGTGTATTTAGCCTGTGGACTGGCCGTGGATTTAAGGACAGCAAGTGAGTCCTTGTTAATGGTTTCATTGACTTGTCATTGTAGCCGGTGGTGTGAGGATGCTGCTGTTTCCAGCCCCTGGGCTTGAGGAGCTGCTTGGGAAATCTCTTCACTACAGAGTAAAGGTTACCTTTCCGGCACTAGTTAAATGTAGAAAGCTTTTTTGCAATAATGTTTCCCTTTGCTTTCAAGTTAGTGTATCATCCATAGTTAACCCTACGGATTCCTCAGCCTGTTTTAAAATCAAAATGCCCTTGCCTACTCCAACTGGAAAGGCTTTTTGTAGCATTTGTCTTCATTAAGACTTGCTGTCTTAATGAAGCACTGTTAATGCTGTAAAAACTCTGTCGGGCATTGGCTACAAAGTTCATTCACAGTCACAAGAGAGGAGAAGATGGCTCAAGGGTCTTCCTGTCATCTGTCCCTCCCTGTGCAGTGGGTGATAAGCTTCTCCCCTGGTAGTTGGCAGGGGGAGCTACTTCCTCTTCCGCATTCCATAGAGTGCCCCTCGTGCATAGTGCTGTTCCGATGCATAGGAGAGGACCTCAGATCACTGCAATGATAAAACTTTAGTTTACCTGGTGCTTGGGCATTGGTGTGTGCTTATGGGCCCAAGCTTTGGGCAGCAAATACTGTGACGGAGAAACACAACTTGGGTTATGTCATTGATTAATTTGCTGAAATACTTTTATGTACAGTGTTGGTGGATGTATGAGGTAGAGAAGCCTAAGGAATAAAAGTTATCTTAAATCAGTCAGTAAGGGATCTACAGGTGCTGAGAAGTTGGTTTTTAACTGGACTTGAGAATGGAAAGAACAACATTTATCAGGAATTGTATTAATTGTCTGATGAAAGAATGTTTTTCAAAGTGCTTTGTTCCTCAGTATGGGCTTGGAAAGTGGCAGTCTCCTTTCAGGCTGCAAAGAAAAGCAACGCCTGTGTCTGTCTTCATCTGCTGAATCCTTAACCCCACGGTGGGTGGAGGGGCAAGATGAGACACTGGTTAGGATTTGTACCTACAATTGGACAAAGATAAGCCTTTTGCTAGAAGGAAGCCTTGAGCCCATGCCTGTAATGCCACTTTCTGTCTTTAAGGGGTTTTTCATTGACTGAACTGCCTGTGCTCATTGTTGTTAACAAATTGAAGCAATTGCAAAAAGAAAATGGCAATTTGTGTGCCTTGAGTCTTGGCCTTGTTTGTTCTAGAGGCTCAAGATAAGAAGTTAACCTGTATCTGATGTAAGTATGTCAGTATTTTCACTTAGGAGCTTTTACATACAGATTAATTTTCTTAAAGTGGATTCAAAGCCCAGATGATAGAGGGTTTGGGTTTTCTAATGTATAAATAAGAAAGTTAGTCTTCTGTCCTCTCTTCTGTCTTGCCCTCCTTCCTCAAAATGTGTAATGTAAGATAAAAATCCAATTACTGTTGAAAAGTATAGCAAAGATTCTGGAGTAGTATCAAGAAGCTTGAACACCCTGAAGCTTTATGCAACCAATGGTATAAAAAAGTATATATTGTTCTTTCAGCACTTGTATTGTGTAAATTCAGAAAACAGACTTTATTCTTAGAAGATCCTGGTCAGGATCTACAAGCAGCACAGCAAAATTTTTTGCAAGAGTTCAAATTTTGCTGGAATGAGAAGTGCTCAGGACTGTGCAGTACAGTGATACTTAGGTTTTTTTTTTTTTTTTCTATGCTACAGTTCTTAGCAATATTCATACTGAAGCACAGTCTTGTTGACAGGGATGAATGTGCTCCTCTCTAGCTGTATCTAAGTCTGGTTTGGCTTTAGTAGTCCAAGGTGCACACAGCCACAGTCAGGGGCTCCCTAGGGAGACCAACACACCTAAACACACACACAAAAAATCTGTGGTTACAGTTAAGAGGAAAGAGAAGAGCATCAGACCTTGCAGTCAGCTTTCTTTATTTGATTTTCCTTAGTTGACCATATTGAGCTGGTGGGGTTGCACAACCCAGAAGGGAGTAGGACAGACAATGACAAAGATGTGGCCAAATTGTTTTGAGGTGGCCCTGGTTTGGCAGGGAGTTTTGGGGAAACCTCTTGAGATGTAAATTACTGTTACTGAAGGCTGTAGAGGTGAAGGTAGCTCCTAATCTCAAAACAAAGGGGTGAAGCCTCGGTGTGTGTAAAGGGAAGGTCTCTGGCTGGAGAGCAGATTTGTGTGTGCTTGCAGCATGTGGAGATTTCACTAGAATAGCATTGTAAATTAACTTGTGTGTGTAGGAGGAGTTCTTGCAACATGAGTACTTCATGTGGATGATACCGATGAGGATGAAATAATGCTGTTTTTTTATTTAGACAATTACTTTGGTTAGATTAGAAGATACGATGGGTTTTCTCTTCGCTTTTAGAGCTCAAATCAACCCTTAAAAGCTGAAATCAGAGCCTATTATTTTGGTTGGGGCAAAACACTTCTGCAGTCTTTGTTTCCAGAAATGTTGTGGTGGTGACTTTTCACTGCAGTAAGTAAAAAAAAGAAATAAAAATTGTGACTCTTGCCTGAGACAGGACTTGCATGTTGGAAAACAGCCTAACCTGGATCACTGTCAGTATGTTTCTATCTCCTTTGTGAGCTGGGAGTACCTGGAGAGGTTTAAAGACCTGTAGTTTCTGGGTGGAGAGTTTCAGCATTCCTATTGAAAGCTTCCTAGTGTCTACTGCTCTCATTGAGGTAGTTACAGTCTGACCTTCAGGTTTTCTATATATTTTATTATATATTATTTATACTATTTCATTTAAATCTCCCTTCCCTTTTTTTTCATATGAAACTATACTCAAAGAATTAGGGCCAAATTTAATGTTTCACAGCAGCCCAGGAAGAAGAGGAATATTAGCAGCTCTACTGCATTGTACCTGCACTTGCTGCCTGTGTTCTGCAGAGGCAGAGAAGACTTACAGGAATCATCAGATGCACCTGCAAAATGTAAATCCTCATTGATTTAGAAAGCATGAGCAGTCTGTGACAGGGACTTTTCATCCATTGCCTGCTGTGAGAGCCATTGTATATAGAGGAGAGCTCCAAACCATTTTTCAGAAGTTGAGTCTTGATACTTAAAATCATGTGCCCAGTAGCAATGTTGGGTTTATAGCAATGTGTAATATTTTCTTGCCACCTCTGTTGGCTGTCATGGAGGCAGTAAATTACTAATCCCTCTTTTTTTTTTTTTTTTTTTTTAACTCCCCCATAGGTGTTGACCAGTTTAATACCTCTTCCCTTGCATATGTCCATCTCTGTTTTCCAGATATCAGACATTTGTTCTCTCAGTCTGATGAACGTAAGTAGTTAAACTCAGATTAATCATCCTCAAAAACAATCCTTATGTGCTTTTGGAGCCTGCTGCTGTTGCAGAAGAAGCGATTTTGTGCTTTCCATTTTACTGTGTTAACTGAGTGTCTAATGGAATTCACCAAACCTCCTTCTTTCTGTTCTGTAGAGCTACCCCATGAAGGTGTGCATGGGCTGTTTCGGGAGCAGAGGGGAGTGTGAAGGACCAGGGTATGTTGTTCCAGACATACCACTCTTCCCAAGCAGAGGTGAAGCTATCATTTACCAAATGTTGAGCTTTGCTTGCTTCTCACCTGGACTGGCTGGCACTGGGAGGTCTCACCAGGCTGTGGGGTCCTTGCATGGAGCATTGCCTTCACAATAGATGGATTTTGGGGGTTCACAGGGCCACCTGGTAAGAAACAGCTTTTCTCATGTCTAACAGTGCATTTTCCCTTTCTCTTGTATCCACCCCTCTGTCCTTTTCAAATTAATTCTTCTGGGTAATGTATTTCTTAAGAAAAGAGGCAGAAGCAAAAGCAATTGGTAAAATTTAATGCTGTTTAACTTTCATTAGCAAGGTGATGGTAGCACTGAAGGAGAAAAATCCTCTGTCAGAGGTGTACAGGGTGTGGTAATACTGCACTTGAAGGTCTAGTAAATCTCTAAGAACTGTATCTGTCTAATTTCTTGAAAGCAGACAGATAACAATAGGCCCTACAGCTGTATTATTTGGTTGAGTAGCTAAGTGGATAGGAGGACGTTTTAGCTGGATGCAATCCCTGTGCTGAAAGATCTCAGATAGCTCTGTTGCTGCTATTAGAGCACGCTCACTGGGACCAAATAATTACTCTATAATTTAATGGCAGTACAAACAACATAAGCTAATGCATTCACTCCCCTATAGAAATGCTTTGTCCTCTAAATCTGCTCCTGCCATTCCTCAAAGTCATCCTACAGCTTTGTGTCCTCTTGTGCATCTTAAATGAGATCAGTAACTTCCTAGGCTGGCTCTAGTGGAGGGGCTTGCTCCACAGAGCTGCTCTCTGAAGCTGAAAGCAATGCAATCCCAAGGAAATCCTGCTGAGTAAGGAGAGTTTCTGTTAATGTGTAATCAAGTCGTGATAAGGCCAGCTAATAAAGATAAGGTTCTCAACAAGTGGCATGGGACAATGAGCAGGGAAATGGAGTATGGAAAACTGATTAATCATGACCCCTGGCTGCATTGTACAAAGAAAAAACTGCTCCCAAAGCAATGCGTGGGCATGTTACTGAAGGGGAGGGAAAGCAGGAGGAACCTGGGGGAAAGAGTAGCAAGGAGGAAAGTGGCTATTCCTCTGTGACCATGAAGGCAGCCCTCTCACCCTGGTGGAGGCTAGCTAAGGATAGCTTCAGTCTTGATGCCTCCACAGCTGAAAGGCCAGAGGGAATTCAATCCCACTTGTAGAGGTTAATTTACTTTGTAATGTGTGGGGATGGGCTTGTTCCTGCTTGCTCTGTGTGGGGGCTTCAGTGGAAGGTAAGGGGCTAGGCAGTGGAGGAGCTCAAGAGGAGCACCCTGCCCTGGAAGACCCCATCGACAGGGCTGTACATCCCCCTCCAGCCAGAGCAAGGGGTAGGACAGCACATGGTATCTCTGTTATATATGGTGATCTTTAACTCCGCGTTGTTGCTGCTGCCAAGGTCACTAATACAGGATACATACCTCACTGTATTGCTGCTATTTTTTTAACCCAAGGAGTAAATTAATCCATAGGCCAAATAACTCACTATCTGGCCTATAAAGCTTTGATCTCTTCCCTTTTCAGAAGAATATCTTAAAATTACAAGCTGTGTTAAAGTAAGGGCTCAAAGGTAAGCTTCCTACCTCTTAGATGATCCTTGGTGGGCAGGGAGCAATCACAAACCGTATGTTGCCCAGATAAGGGCAAGTCTGTGGACTTGCATTTATTTCTGAGTATGCCACTGTGTGTCAGGCTTCAGCTTTTCTACGTGTTTGCCAGAAAACAGCCCCTGACTGGTTCTGCAACCCCAGTAAAGAGCTGGTGAACACAGGTGGGAAGGGAGAAGGTTGGAAGGAAGAAGTGCCCTGGATCTTCAAGCCAGCTTTCTGAATAGCAGCTGCAACTGCTAGGATGTCAGCATAACTTTTTTTGCCCTCCACCCCTGTACATCTGTCTGGCAACCTGAATGGTGATGGTTTTAAGAAGCTGGCAGTCTGGGTCATATTTGAAAGATTGATTTAGTGTTGAACAAGTGTAAGTGTCAATTAAGAAATTGCTATCTGCACATGATAATTCCGGAAGAACCTTGTTCCAAGGAAGTGCTGAACTTCTTGTCTGTGAGTTAGTTTCTTGGCTTGTTTAAGTACTGATGGCTGTGGTTCAGGAGTTGCAAATTAAAATCAGTTATGCAAGGCATGGAAAGTGGGGAAGTTGTAGCCTGCATCAAGGAATGGATGGTAAAAGCCTGATAAGTTCCAAGTAGCTTTTAAATTTAGTCTTAATGCTTGTTACATTTTTTTTTTTTTTAATGCTATTGGTGATGTGAAGATGATTTAAGAAATTTGGGCACTGTGCAGAAATTAAGAACTTCAGAACTGTGTGCAGGATGCTGAGGAGACATTGGGTCTGTCTCTACCATCAGAAACTGGGATGAGGCTTGCTGAGTGTTGCTGGAAGTCTGTAAACAACAGGCCAGCAGTTGTTGTTCCTGTAAAAACTGCCCTGTGCCTGTCTTTTTCAGTACTTCTGCAACTGTTTTGGTATATCAGCAACTTTTGCCAAAAAATTTGGATTAGGAGGAGAGTTAGGAGTAACAACTTTGGCAGGCTGAGGCTGCAGATGGCCTCAAACAGTGGCCCTGGGAGAGGTGGGAATTGCTTTTTTTTTTGGAAGGGGTGTCAACACTATAGTGAAAATTTAAATGCCGTGTGTTTTTGCTTGTTGAAGGTCAGTGCAGCAGCATCTGCAGCTCTCATGAATTGGTGGGTGGTGCTTTTATTGAGTGAAACCATTTCTCTCCTGCCAAGGGCCACCTGGAAGTTATTTGTGAGCAGAGGAGGAAAGCTTCAGCAACCTGTATGACTTCAGTTCCCAAGTCACTTGTATAAAAAAAAAAAAAGTCCTTCTAAATGAATAAAGGGGGTGGGTAAGAGACTAATGAAAACATTTAAATCCCCTGAAAGGCCAAACATATCATCAATAAGCCTGTTCTGCGGCATGACTCGCTGCTGCCCAGCTGAGGACAAAATGCTGAAGACATTCTTCAGTGCCACCCCTCCACAGCCTGCCTGCTCAGGGAGACGCAGTCTTCATCTTTGTTTAGATGCTGAAATGCCCTTGAAAGCAAAATCCTCTGAAAGGGGGTGGCTGGGAGATAAGTTTGTGTTTGGTGAACCCCTTTTCATGCTGTGGGGCTGTGATGGTCCATGGTGGCAGCAGCCAGCACTCTGGGATGGGCCTTAATGTAATTACACTACAGCCTTTGTGGCCAACACTGATGCTTGGCCCAGTGTCCTTCCCTCAGATGGTATAAAATTGGTGTCTGTCTGTCCAAAAAGAGAGTGGTGCTGTCCAGGTTCAAGCACAGGCCAAATAACAAAATAGGAAAACAAAAAACTCCATGGACTCTTGTGATTTAGGTGGGCAAAACTCCTGCGCTGGAGGACAAAACTGCTCTCTTTGGATAAGCGCTTATCAAGTTCTTGAAGCTGGCACAGCAGAGCAGCCCATGCTTCAAAAAGCAAAGTAATTAATTCTCCTTGCTCCCAGCCGCAGCAGTCTCTGTTGTGCAATGCTGCACTGCAACTGGGCATGGAGAAACTTTCTTTCCAATCAAAAGAAATACTCATTTTTTTTCTCTCACACAGCAGGGTTGGTCTTCCTTTTAATATTACTGAAGACAATGTCTGCCTTGCCTTTCCATGACCTTCAGCGTGTGGCTTTGTGTTAAAATTTCCACCCCCCACATTCAAATGCTGGCATAAAAAAAAAAAAAAAAAAAAGGGAAGAAAAAACCCCCCCAAAAAAGGAAGATTAAAATTCCTTTTGTTTAAATCCTCAATAGGGAACCTTAGAGCGTGATGCCCTTCAGATGCAGGGACAGGGCTTGGCTTGTGCTCCTGGCTCTGTGCTGTTCACCTGGGCTCTATTGGCATTGCAGAGAGGGGGTCAAACCCACAGGACCCCCCCACCTCAACCCTGTGCTCTCTGCCTGCTGTTTGCCCAGCTGTGGTTGAAGTCTGGTGGTAGCTGAAGTTGAGCTGGAGAAAAGGATTGGAGTTGTGCTTCTCAGTCCAGGGTAGTTCTGCTTTCCCTCTGTGTAATGACCAGTACTAGTCAACATATTCATCAATGACCTGGATGAGGGAACAGAGTGCACAGTCAGCAAGTTTGCTGACAGCAAAAACTAGGAGGAGTGGCTGACACACCGGAAGGCTGTGCTGCCATTCAGTGAGACCTGGGCAGGCTGGAAAGTTGGGCGGGGACAAATTTAATGAAATATAACAAGGGCAAGTGTAGAGTCTTGCATATGGGGAAGAACAGCCCCAGGTACCAGTATAGGTTGGGGACTGACCTGTTGGAAAGCAGTGTAGAGGAAAGGTACCTGGGGGTCCTGGTGGACAGCAGGATGACCATGAGCCAGCAATGTGCTCTTGTGGCCAAGAAAGCCAATGGCATCCTGGGGTATATTAGAAGGACTGTGGTTAGTAGGTTGAGAGAGGCTCTCCTACCCCTCTACTCTGCCTGGTGAGGTCACATCTGGAATATTGTGTCCAGTTCTGAGGCCCTCAGTTCAAGAAGGACAGGGAACTGCTCAAAAGAGTCCATCACAGAGGCACAAAGATGATTAAGGGAGTAGAACATCTCCCTTTTGAGGAAAGGCTGAGGGAGATGGGGCTCTTTAGCTTGGAGGAGACTGAGGGGTGGCCTCACTACTGTTTATAAATATGTAAAAGGTGTCAGGAGGGTGGAGCCAGGATCTTCTCAGTGATGTCCAATTATAGGACAAGGGGCAACAGGTGCAAGCTGGAACAGAGGAGGCTCCATGTAAACATAAGAAGAAACTTTTTCACAGTGAGGGTGATAGAACTGGAACAGGCTGCCCAGGGGGGTTGTGGAGTCTCCCTCTCTGGAGACATTCAAAACCCGCCTGGACGTGTTCCTGTGTGATCTGGTCTAGGTGATCCTGCTCTGGCAGGGGGGTTGGACCAGATGATCTTTCAAGGTCCCTTCCAACCCCAAGCATTGTGTGATAAGGGGGCTAACTGTGCCAAAACCAATGGCATCCTATTTCTGTCATGGCTGCTCCAGATGTGTCCCACAGTCTTAACATGCACAGCGACTATCTCCAGGTGTGTGTCAAGTAATAATAACATTATCAGTTGATCAAAGTTAGATCAAAATTAGTAAATTCCTGGCTGCAGGGAGTTTCCCTTGCTTTTCAGGGCCATCTCCCCTGCTCAGCACCCTTCCCTCACCTGAAGGCAGTTTTGGGGGAGAGCATGGAGGAAACATGGTCCTTCAGGTGAGGTAGCAGTGTATGAGGCTTGGCACTTGAAACCATGGGCAACCCAAGTGGATGTAAGTGTTCAAAAGTGCCTTGGGAGAACCTGGAGAAGAGTTGTAGGCAACAGGCTATCAGAGAGCAGCCAAATAAGCCTGAATTTGTGTGAAACCCCACCCACAATGAACAGGTGCTGGGGAAGTTCCCTTCATGAAGACGTTTAACAGTCAGGTGATAAGACAGACCGCTGCTGTTTAATGTGTATCCTGGGAGCACACTGAGGCAGGAAGCAGTCAAGTATTTCCACCTCACTGGAGAACTGCAACATCATTCACCAGCATTAGCTGATGGCCCTAGCATTGAGCTGAGAGGGCTAGCTGGGGTTGGAGGATGACAATAAAAGCAAAATATATCAGATTCAAACATTTAGGTACAGATGTATATTAAATGCCACCATGTGGCCAAATGCCTTTTGGTATTAGTGACTTCACATGAGCAGTTTGGAGAGGCCAAAGAGGCTGAATGGCTCTGTTGCTCCCAAGCTGAAGAGACAGTGATGCTCTTAATACCAAGAGGGATTTAATCACACATGCATGCTAATGTGTTATAAAGCATCCCAGGCCATGCCATGAGCTCCTGCTTTAAAGAGCAGAGCAATTCCCACTCCATGGGAATAAGAGAGCAGCTGCAGTGGTGGCCCAAAATCCCAGCTGGGCTGGGGGGAAGACCTGGCACCTTCTACTGGTCTCCCTAAAACAAAGGTAGGTGGAAGATGTTTAGGGAGAGACTTAAAGGTGGAGGGAATTCAGGCAGGAAGGCAAAAGCTTCACTCAAAGAGCTGCACTGGGGAAGCAGTATGTCCTGTCAGGATCATGTGGGACACAGGTCCCTGAGGAGCTCCAGTCCTGGCTCACTCTCTTCTGTCCTCATGTCTTTGTCTTCCACAAGAGAAAAGGCTTTGGGTGAAAGAATAAGAAATACAGATGAAATGGCAATGATTTGATACAAATATAAAATGAAGCTTCCTTGCTGGAAGTCAAGACAAGGCCAAGCTGAACTCCAGCTCTCGCCTTCAGCACTTATTCTGCAGTCCTGGGAATAACTACCTAAGTCTCTCACTTTCCCTGTCCGTAAATGTGGACTAATAGCATTATTCCTTTAACTATCTCATAGTTGTGTTGCAAAAACAATGTATGTTTGGTTGGTTTTTTTTTTTAGTTTAGGATTGCTGCACACTAAATTTTATACGATATATTGCATAGGAATGATATAGGATTTTAAGAAAGAAAAAGAAAATAAAGGAGCAGATGATTCTGTGTACTGAAGAAGCTTCACAGATGTCCCAATTACTGTGCCTGAGCCAATTTGCTGGCTGTGTGGTTCTCACAATAGTTATGAGAGTTGTAACATAATTACAACTGCCATTTTGGACCATCAGATCTGATGGAAATAAGAAAACAGTGGGAACCCCCCCTGCTTTTGCTTCCTGCACTCTGGATGTGTGATTAGGTCTGACAATTACCCGGTCACTCAGCTCTCACCTCAATCCTTGCTAGACCTTGCAATAATCTGATTGGGATATGGTTCAACTGTGTAACACCCAAGAAACCCTGCCTTGGTAGGTTATGCTGCTTTATTTTTTTTTATTCCTTTGCCATTTATATCACATACTCTTGCTCTTGAGACGTTCACTTTTCCTGCTTTATTATGAATATGCTCAAGAGTCATAACTGCTTTTCATTAAGTACTGATCAGATGAGAACACAAGTCCTCACTTTTGCTGATACAAATGGTCTTAGGTCTCTTTTTTTGCTCAGAAGATGATGAAAAAAATTTCCTTTCCATCAATGGTGTGCTGTTTCCTTGCTATTAGGATGCCAAATGGACTTCCTGCGATGTTGCCGTATATGCCTTTGTAATGAATTCTTTTTCCTCCTGTAAACCAGTAAGATTTCAGATATGTATTTCTGCTATCTAACAATAACTGAGGGCTACAAGATGATAGGGAATGTTTCAGTGATGAGATTTCTGCTAATGGTGAATAAAATGCAGAACTATTACTTAGCTTGCTTGCTGCCTTACCTGTGTATTTCAAGTTATAATCACATAATTATCATTATGGTCATTATCACAAATATTTCTTGCATAACTCAGCACTTCCCCTCTGGCCTGTGATGGTGTATGTGGTGCTAAGAGTGGTCCCTGCAACTGCTGGGCTTCCCCCTGCAGACACAGACTCCCTGCACCACTCTTCATTGCCTGACTTTGTAAGTGATGCCGTAAGTAAAATTCCCAAAGGTCAACACTGGGGATTTTGACTTATAAATGGTGCCACTGCAGTGATGGGGTTGAAAAGGGAAGAGTTGGGTTTTTTGTCAAGAAAAAAAAAAAAAGAAAAAAATAATTTGTTTTTTTCACAAATCCTTTTTAGTCTGCAAAGAGGTTCATATACATGGAAGTTTTTGCCTGAAAACTTCCCAAGTTCAGGTGGAAGGAGGCTTTGTGCAACCTGATCTAATGAAAGTCGTCCCTGCCCATGGCAGTGGGATTGGGTGAGATGACCTTTGAAGGTTCCTTCTGATCCAAACCATTCTGCGATGCTGTTATTCTCTACTCTCCAAGTAGTCCCTCACCATGATCACATTTAATAACGCTGCTCTCTGACCTGTCCTAAATTGTATCTCTGTTGTTATGTGCCTGGAGTCCCCAGATGTTTGACAGCTTTAAGGAGCTAATGGCAACTCCTTTCCTGAGCAGCACCCTTCCCACCACCTAATGGACCAGGCAGGAGAAGCAGTATCTGTATATAATGAGAACACATCTTCCGGTCAGGTTACAAGCAGACTAGACACCAAATTCAAGTCATTCTTGACTTTCAAGTGATAGCTTTATTTACAAACCACATTTAAAAAAAAAAAAAAAAAAAGTGTTGCACAAGTGCAGAAAAAATCTGGGGTTGTTTTTTTTTTTGGGTTGGTTTGGGCTTTTTTCTTTTTTTGGGCGGGTTTTATGTTCATCAGCGTTCTTCTGATTACAACATTTAAAAAGGATTAGGTTAAAACGTACTGTGAAAGGTGTCATTCAAAAGCTGTGCACCAGAGACCGCTGGTCCTAAGAACCCTGCCCACTAAAGGCTGTCCCGAGCCATCCCCTCCCTGCAGGGCTTTGCCAGCTGCAGGGATCCACTCTCAGCCATGCATCATGGTGCAAATGCCAGGCTCCTATGCTGGGGAGGCAAGGCTGCGCAGGAGGAATCTGTGTCAGCAGCATCTTTTCATCCCCGCGCAACGCAACCCCACGGCCAAGGCTGTCCCTAATGGCTGCTGCCTATCAACAATGTCCTGATTGTGCCTTGCCACTTGGACTCTCCTCGAAAGGCCGCCACCGCAGCCGTATTAATTAAAAACAAAGCCTGCTTGCAATGCCCAGTTTGTGAAACCGTTCTGGCAGCCACACTGAAGCAATCTTTGTGGGGACCTGGGTTGCTTTAAGCTAAAGAAATGGGGGTGACCAGAGCACTTTCCCTGGTGAACCCTGCCAGCTGAAGGTTTGGTGTCACCCCATGAGCTGCCTGCACCAACCTACCTGCCGCTGCTGTTCTGCTGCTGCTGGCAAAGGCCTCGCCGGTCTTTTGCAGGCCTGTTTTGTTTGCTGTGGGAGAGCTTCAGCTTTGTTATCTGTGCGATGACAGACTCCAGGATCGCTGCTATTGTTTTACTTGAATTGCAGAGATCTTAAAGGACCCCAGTCCTGGCTCCTAATCCCACCGTGTCTGGGGCTGTATAAATACAGAAAATCCAGGTGGGTCTTGTTCTTCCTAAACCTCCTGCTGAGCTCCGTGGGACTGCTGCTGGTTAAGCAAAGTAGGTCAGTGCTCCAGACACACAGACGTATGCGCACATCAGACAGGAAAGATGCAAAGTGGAATATTAGCCACCAAGCAGCTGTTAAAAACTGTGCACAAGGGCAATTAAAATATTAGCATCCTTTCATGTAAGCAAAGCAGACAGAAGTGGCAATTAGTTTATTACGACTTTGGAGTCCTGGAGGAGCATTCTCAGAAACATTCTCTTTTTGACCACCTGATGCTTGCATCCATCCATTAGACAACCCATGGTGGGGCTAGGGATATGTCTTGGTGGGCAGTCACCTCCATGCATGTGGGAATATGGTGCCATCTGTGATGGGACATGTACACACTCGCTGTCAGGCTGCCTTTGCCCATGGAGGAACTGAGGTTCCTTCCCCACCTCCTGCCCCATCCAGTCAGTCCCACTGCAGCCCTCCCTCATCCCTTAAATGTTGTACTGATGATTAATAAAAATAACTTGTATGGCTGAGTCATGGGGGTGGTTTCTGTCATTTATTCAGGTTGTGACTGCACACAAAATAAATGCGCCCCCCCAAATCGTCACTCCCAGGCACCATCCACCCCCCCTCACCTGGGGAAGAGCCATCTAACACTGGGGAAATAAACATCAGTAGTTCACTTTAATCTGGTTAGTGTTTGCCAAGCTGATTACTGCAAAACCAGTTAAACCTCTTAATCATAGCTCTAAAGACACTGAGCTCTTATGCACCAACAAAGCTGGTGGGGGCCTAGGGTGGGTTTTAAATGAAATAAAATAGTAATAATAATAAAAAAAATAGAGATGAGAAAAAGGTTACCAAAATGTTTAGCTTTTGTTTTATTGAGTTACAACAAATGAGCAACAAGTTAGAAAAGTTGGATTTATTCAAACTCCCAAGCATCCTATTTGTGCAGCGTACTGAAAGGTAGGTAAGTTTTCCAAGCCAGCTGGTCAAAGGAATAGCTCTTGCAGCCGCTTGCCTAAGCAACCCTGCTCTCCCTCCTCCTCCTCCTCACACATGCACGGACAGACACCCTCACACAAACCAAAATTAGCAGTGTTTGGAAAAAGTGCACTCGGCAACCTAGGACTGATCTAAAAATTTAGTGGCAACAGTTAATCAGAAATTTCTTTTGTGCGCTACAACATCTAAAGCTGGAGGGCAAACTGTTGGTTATGGTGTCCATTGTTGTACCAGCTGAAGAAACACAAACAAGTTTGGATTATGAAGAATCTTAATTTCCTTGCTTCAACCCCTCTGGAGGTTGTACTGTATGTTTAAACAAAAAGTGCTACCAAAAAAACCCCAAACCCAACAACAAAACCAAACCAAACCAAAACACATACACAAAAAAACCCCCAAAACAAAACACAAAAAAAAAAAGCCCACAAAAAAAACCAACAACAACAAAAAAAAGGCTTTCTAGCCACATCTTCAGAGACCCACAGCTGGGGGCTGGCTTGTGAAAAGTGAAGTACAGGAGCTGGAGAAGACTTGCCTTACAGAAGCGCAGAAAAGCAGAGATTTAAATACTCCAACCAGTAGCAGGTGGCCATAAAACAAAATAAAAAAGTGAAAACAACAAGAAAAAATGAAACCCCAACCGCTTCAAAACTACTCTACCCAACCCTGTAACGCATTTAAGTGGGCTGAAATGTAAACTGGGGTGGGGATCTGGGCTCAGATGTTGATCCGCACCAAGACTCCAAGAGATTGCAGATGTGCCTTAAAACACTTCAGAAAAAAAAAATACTTCCTCTTCCCTCCCCCACAAAACCCACTTCCCTCCCCCAAATCAACCCCCAGATTTTGCAATGGCCTCAAAAGCAAGAATAACTTGCACCTATTAAAAATTTAACAAAATTTTCACGTTGTACAAATCTGTTCCAGTAGAGTAAGAGGCTGGGCAGGAAAGTGGGTGGGAGAGAAGCTAAGGAGAAACCTATGTACAAGGACCCTTTTCTCTTTCTTCCTTCTTTCCTTTTTCTTTTTTAATGCAGTAGTAGGACTTTGGCACTATAAATGATCCCATGATGATGCTTCATGAGGGTATTTCTTGCTGTGCCTCTGCAAGTGCAGTTTGAGACTTGGAGTCGCAACCCGCTATCTCACCCTAGGCAGGAAAATAGAGTTTTCTTCTATTTCCAGACAGCATTTCCCCTTCAACGTCAGGACAGCGTGGCTGAGGAGTACTCCTGCAAAAATTATAAAAGCAGCATATTACTTTTGAAGGCACCATGAACAACTAGTTGAGCTGTCAGTGAACACGGTGTCCAGTCTACATCCCTGCACACCGGTAGCGCTCTATTTTGTACTAACTGTGCCCCAGAGCCTATCCCTAGTACAGCCTGATGCTGCAGTAGGGTGCTGGGTTCTTGCTGCGTGTAATGCCCAGCTAAGAACTCTGTATAGATTTTTAACAGGGACATATGGCCCAGCCTTGACTCTGCTGACCCCTCACTACTATACACCTTGGGTAGATGTTCACATTGGCTCAAAGATGTGCACAAAGGCTGAGGGCAGCTACTTTGCGACCACAGAACAGATGGTCTTAAAGGCAAGAAGACTTCAGGTTTATCTTCCCCAGTAAATCCACTCATTAAAGACTTTTTTTTTTTTTTTTTTAAACACAGTTTTAGAAATAATTATACAATTTGCAAGACTAGAAAAAAAATTGCATACGCCTGTGCTCTGCAGAGCAGCTCCCTGGCTCTGCTATGGCTCCTGAACCTACATAAAGGCTGCACCATGGACCAGAGATTAAAAAATAACCCCTCAAAACCCAACCTTCAAATACTCGCCCACCTACATCTGTCCCCAGTTCCCAGCACAGTGCAAGGGGTGTATGACAGGGATTACATTCAGGATGTTTTTCCCCACTGAGGTGTAAATGTGCAAAAAGTGCAAGCACCCACGCAGCCTGCAGCTACACGCAGCAGTACAGGGCAGCTTTCCTGCACCATCCACCTCACCCTTCCTGCAGCAGCACTTACCAAAACCTAAGCTAACCATTTATTTCACAGCTTTTATGAAAGTTGCTGCCACATCTATTACTTCCCACAAAAGCAGTGAACTCTGGCATCTGCAATGCAGAAAGCAATGTGGTGAAGCCCAGTTAAAAGGGCATGGGCTTGCACCAACACAAAAGGCAAAAGTCCTCTCCATCCTTGCAGCCTTTCCTCGAGCAAACTTCTGCTCCTCCTAAACCACTTGAAAATTTTTTAAGTGCTGTATTGGGTTTTGTCTCCTTCTCTACAGCCCTTCATTGTGTTATAGCTTAGGTCTCCAACATGCCTTTACTGGTTTCAGGGGAAATGGCAAGTCCTCTGTGTTTTGCCTGCTCTCCTTAAAAAGCTTTAGGGTGACCAGAGTTCTACAAACACCTCTGGTCAAACCCACATTGACTTCAGGATGGAGCCTTGGAGCTCAACATCAGTAACGGTCACTATGGCCATCTTTATGGATGAAACCCTAAAGCACAAGAGAAATGAGAACTTGGACATAAAGGGAAGGAAAATCCAGTAGTATTAACTTCTACCAGTTTCAGACGCCTATGAATGCAATGGGCTACCAGCAACTGAGTAAACTCAGCTCCTGCAGCAGTGCAAAAGGGGTTGGAGACACCAGGAGGACCCAAAACACCTTTGATACCAAGTATGATGCATACAGTACTTTTTTATTTCTGGTATGCAACTCCCAGACATCATTTTTCTTTGGTACATTTCCACAGAGCAGCAGTCACAGTCATCAAGAGGCAGGGAATGCATTTTCTGGGGTGTCCACCAACCTCACTGCTACCCTAAGCCACAGATGTTGGTGCCTACATCTTGCAGGGTTTGGGCTTAAAATGGAGGTTGGTCATGAGAACTCTAAAGGAGAAAGTTTATGGTGAAGGTGGTGCGGAAAAAGTTATGCTTCTGAGAAAAAACCCAAAAGCTCTGGGCTGAGGAAATACTGATCTTGGGAAAACCCCACAGGGAGACAATGCCGTGAAGAAAGGCAGCAGTAGCTGCCAACCACTCTGGCACGCTCTGGTCCCACATTCATGTCTGAGATGTAATTTGCTGTATTTAATTTAGAACCAGTTTCTGTTTGTCAGGCTTGTGCAAACGGGGACAAGAGACCTAATTTTGACCCGCGCTGTTGGAAGGCAGGAATATCTCTATTGATGGCAAGGGAGCTAAAACACTTTTTGGATAACTCTATTGGGCCTCGCTACAAGAGGGAAGTGGAGCTTCATTATGCAGCATCTGGAGCATTCTCAGTGCACCCTACAGCAACCACTCAACACCCTGAACGCCCCAGTACCCTACAGGGTACCTATGAGGACAGGTCTCCAGCCCCACTGTTCAGGTAACTTGACCTGCTCTGTGGAATAAACCCAAATTTGCCAAAAGCTTCAGACACTGACTTAGTAACAGCCTGTTCTTAGTCCAGAGATGGTATTTGAAAGCCTGGTGTGAATGCTGCTCTTGCTGAGGCCAGGCACTCGTGAAACTCCCACCAGCTGCAGCAGAATCTGCCAAACACAGATTGGTTTTGACAAAAACTCAGTTTTCCAAGGCATAAGGTCTGTCTGGGCTGCAACACAAATACTACCTAATAGTTTCAGAAACTCCTAAAACTACACACCAGAGCAGAGAGTGACCAAGATGGTATGGAAGAGCTCAGGTTTTACAGAAGCCACACACAAATTCAGTCAACAACAGGAGTATGGAGACTGATCACTGAAAAACATTCACATTAAACTACACACATCAAACTGAGAAAACAGCAATGCCGTGAATATCAAAGGAGCTTGCTTCTGCCTGAGGTAGGGTTCAGCAGTGAAAGCTTCACATAATAACCACAGCTACATGGCTGTACGGCCATGTGAGAATCAAGAGCAGAAGTCCCTTGTCAACTCTTCAGTTCACCTCTTCTATGTGGCCAGGACAGTAACATGACCCCTCTAAGGTACAGAGGAGTATGATGTTAGAAAAAAACCCAACCAACCAACAAAAAAACCCCCAAAACCACAACCAAACCAACCAACCAACCAACCAAACACCACCCACAAAAACAACAACAACAAAAAAAACCCCAAAACTCCCCACCAAAACAGACCTTTTTTACCACAACAGGCAGAAACAAGCTCTCCATCAGGTCTTAAGCAGTCTGTGATTTTGAGTCATATCCTGGATGTCACTTAAGAGAATACCTTGTTAATTTAACAACAAAGTTTTAGTAAAAAAAAATATGTAAGATAGGCTTCAAAAGGATAAGAATGAAAGCTTATCTTGAAGGAAAAAGGAGCTAGTAGCTGGGATTTTTTTCATGGCTCCCATCAGTACTGGGTATGAACCTTCCACTTTTGTGACACAATGCTTGTGACAATACCTCCATGCAGGCACTTCTGGGCTGAGACTTACAGGAAGAATAAAGAATAAAGAAAAAAAAGAAAGACAAAAATACTTTGGGACTTTCACCAAGTCCCCAGGCCAGCATGCTGAGAAACAAGCAAAGGGCAGAGGACAAAATGGTCCTCTGATCTTACTGCACGGTCTTTGCAGTGGAAGCCCTGCTCCATCTCATGCCTTCTCAGTAGGTGTATTTTATAACCAGCCACTGGAAAGCTCCTCATCAAAAGGATAACCCAGCAAAAGTTTAACAGAGATCAAAGTTCTTATTAAAATTCCTCTCTGATAACACTTGAGCACCCTCAGAGCCCTGGAGCTTTATGGTCAGCATCTGCACCAAGGCATAAAGGCAGGAGCTTCACCCCACCATACCCTGCCCTGCTCTCAAGCACAAAAGCACAGGCACCAAACGTATGCTGCTGGAAGAAGGTTGTTGCAGAACTTGGTTTCATGGTACAAGAGGTTTGTAAGAAGCAGTGGTTTCAGGCAACCTCCCCTCTCCTGCCCTCCTTCCCCTTCCTGCTCCCAGCCCCTTGTCTGCTCCCTCTCCTCAGTATGAACATTTATAGCCGGAAGGGGGAAATGATCTGGAATAACAACTCTGGGGAAAAAAAAAAAAAATCCCACAATGCATTTATTCATTGTGCATTTGATTTTAAAAGGCAGATCAGACCCTGGCTTTCCTTTCTTATGTGGCTGCACAACAGTGGCACCCCAGAGTGCCTCCAGTTGATGTTCCCATGTCCTTCATCCTTTAATCTCTGCCTTTGGACACAGGTAACACAACGTGCTCCTCACATCCCTAATGACCAACCCTGCAAGCATAACATAGGACAGTGCCTCTCATTGCAGCCTGGAGCTTTAAGATACTTTGTGATACAGATACTGACACAATTTGTAGTTCAGAATAAAACCACTACAGGGTTTCTGTTTTCAACTCAGAGAAAACATCCAGGAGACTTTTGGACAAGTAGTGCACAAGGTGAGAGTAGAGGGCTCTAGGCCAGTCAGCAGGGCTTGCTAAGAAGCAGTGCACCTCTGCAAGAGAGAGTAGCTCAATTCAAGTACTGCCAGCTGCAGTAAAGTGCAAATGTGGAGTGACTTCTAACAGCCCTGGCTTTTGTATTTCCTTCTTTTTTTTTTTTTTAACTTTTTTTAAAGAAATAATGAAGTATATTATACTTATTAGGCACTATAAAACTATTAATTCTTTCTAAAATAGGTATTCTCTTACTGTGGTTGCTAATGCAGGGTACTGAGCTTTCTGTGGGATAAATCCTAGTTTAAGGGGACTCTAGTTGGGAGACAGAGTCAGTTATAGAGCACAAAATGTTACAGGCTCCTTTGAACCCCATTCAACATGCAAGTCAAGAAATGCTGATGGTGGTGCTTGCTTCAGATTTATACCTGTGCAACTCTTATCAGAAAGAGGCTTCAGGTCTCCAAATAACACGTCCTTTCACATTGTGAAAGAGTGTATAAAGCTTCCTTAAAGAAAGGCCCTGAAGCTTGCTTTTAAATTCAGATCCTGTGAAGAAGAGCTGCTAAAACACCCACACAGCTTAGTCTGGGGCATTTCCTAAGCCTCTAGAATGAGCAAGCAGAACAAAGCAAGGTTGGAGTCATTTCTCACCTGCAAGAGGAAGAGAGCATATTTGCATGAGCCACTTCAGTTCCCACAACTGTGGTGTTTTGCTTGATGCTACATAAAGAAGCATCTTTGTCCTGGGCCCTTCCCCCAGTGACCTCTTTATTCTGAGCAGGGCAGGATGCTGCAAAGGAAGGACCCGAGGTGCAAAATACAGGCACAGCCTCTATTCATCAGAGATCAATGATCTGTTAGCAAGGGGGATATTAGCAACTAGTGTTACTTACTATTTCTTAGAATGGCTCAGCTGGTGTTTTTTACATCAAGCACTGCAGAGGTTACATAGGTTGTTTAAAAGCAGAAAGTTTACAGTTTAATCACTTATTGCCAAAAAGAAGAAGAAAAAAATCTCCCTTATCCAGGACTTGACCCACAAGGAGATAAGAAACAAGGTAAACAGCACTAACCCCTCCCCTACCATGCAGGTGCTTTAATTTACAAGCAGGATGGGTCTCCCTTTTGTTCAGGCATCCAGCAGGCACAAGGATCCGGCAGGGATGGGCTCCAGGGATTTATACTGAAGAGGGGCTACAGGATGCTGGAAGCACAGCCAGACAGAGGCAGGCTCAGAGAAACAGGGCACCATCAGCATTACCTGTCTATACGTGGGAATTGTCTCCAGATATACTTTCAGAGTCAAAGTCCGCCAGCTCTGCCTGGCCTCCGGGTGCCGTTTGGCTCCAGCTGTCTGTACAGTCTGATGCAGCATCATCCTCACCCACTGTCACCTCCACCCAGTTGACCTCCGCTGGCTCCTCATTCTCCTCACTACCGTGGCCATCGTGGCTGTTACACTCCAACCTGTCCGTACCCTCCGCTTGGTTCCCCAACAAAGAGTCTTTTAGTGGTTCACAGTCTCTTTTTGCTCTCACCACTAGTTTCCCCTCATTCTCTTCATTCAGCTTTTTATGTTCTTGGTAATGCTGCCGAGACACCTCATTACCATTCTTTGGGCTCTCAATGTGTTTTGATCCCTTTTTCTGGCTTTGCTCATTATGACTATCAACACCACACTGCTGCTGGTACTGGTCAATCCATTTAAGTGACCCTGTTCTTAGTGAAGACCGGTTTTCCTTGAACCAGCGGACTATTTCAGTTCTTGTGAGCCCAGTCTGAGATGCTAACTGGTCATACTCCTGGGGCGATGGCCACTGGGTCCTAGCGAACGTGCTTTTCAGTAGATGAATCTGTTCTTGGGTTTTCTTAAGCGTGGTGGACGACCCAGATAAAGCACCGGGGAGCTGAGAGCTACTCAGCAGTTCTGCCTGGTTTATTGCACCATTGGGAGTTCCTTGTTCTTTTATTTTTCTGTAGGATCCCATTGAGTCCAAGACAGCTTGCTCCATACTGTCCCTTATCTTTCTTCGTTCGGAGAACCATGAATCTATCTCCCTCCTACTCAGCTTAGTCTCCACTCGAAGCCTGTCCAATTCTCCTTGGGTAGGAAAAGAGCATCGTAGGAAACTTTCCTCAAGGGCCCTAAGCTGCTCTTGGGTTTTCTCTTTGAATCTCTGAGGAGTAAAATCTGTGTATGGGTGGAACGATCGGCCGTGTCGGCCAGCTGAAGGTGCCATTTGATCTTTCCCTAAAGCATCACCAGGGATGTGCACAATGCCCCTTTGACTTCTGTACCTGTGGTCACTGAACCACTTCTTGATCTCACTCCTGGAGAGACCCGTTGCCTCTATCAGCCGGTAGACTTCCACATCATCAGGAAACTGGCTTGCCATGAAACTGGCCTTCAGCTCTGCTATCTGCTCCTTTGTCTTTTTTCGCTCACTGGCTGGTGTCAGTGGTACAGCAGTCAGCTTGGCAGGAATCTCAGGCACCTGAACTATGTGAGGACGCTTGGCCTCTGGGGCACTTGATAAGGTCTGTATTGTCCTCTTTTGCCCTTGATTTGGGGCAACAGCAAGTGTAATTGGTGAACAGGAAACAGTTGAACCATTTGACACGGGAGTCAACACCAGACCAGTCTGGCCCAGTATCTGACAAGGCAAAGCTGTCTGGATGATGGGCTGGGGCATTTTTGCAGTTGTCAAAGGAGCTGGCAGGACGGTGATGGTTTGGGGAACTGCCTGGATAGTACCATTGAACATCTTCTTTCTTGCCTCCTCCACTTCTTCAGGAGACCAACTTATACCGTGCTTCAAACGTTGTGTAGCAAACCAGATTCGGATTTGTTCTTCTGGATGTTTTGATGCTGCTGTCAACCACGACAACTCTGCTTGCGTTGGGTAAGGAAATTTATTAAAAGAGTTGATCATGGTTGCATTAGTGTCCAGTGCGGAGTTGTATTTGGTACTGTTCAGAGGTACCGGGACCTTGGGAACGAGGTTAATATTTGGTGGCAGCTGTACAGAGGGCATAACATGGGCCAACACATCATGGAGAAGGTCTCCATTTATACAAGCAATAGCTTCAGTGGCTTCAGTTATGATGCGAGGGAGAGTGCCATCCACTTGGTTTTCTGGAACTCCCTCTTCTTGCTTTTTGGGACCCTTCTTGGTTTCCCCTTTAGGTTTTCCCATTTTCATCATTGGTGTTTTACTCGCACTAATTCCCCCATGAAGAGAATCATCACAGTCTGCATTTTCCAGCCCACCGCTTGCGACAGTGACATCGTTAGCAGTGGTCTCAATGGACTGCTCTAAAACGGTCTGATTATTGCGTTTAATTAATTTCAGTTTAAAGTTAGTCTCCCCTGGGTGGTATTTTGTGTTGTGGTCAGATAAAGAATCATACTTTTTTGTTGTGAAGTTGCATTCAGCACAGACATACAGGGGGTTGAGAATGACATTTGGATGCTGAGTGTCAACATGCTCTGTAAATTCATTTAAGTTTTGTGTTGAGTAAGGGCAGTATTTACACTCATAACCACCCTGGGGTTTCTTAGACTGATTTTCAGCTGGGGGCTTTGCCTCAACCACTTCGCAGTCTTTGACTGAGCTGTCTGAAGGCCAATTTTTTTTGGAGTCCTGCTGTGGCACACCAGCCCCCTTCTCTTTAACAGCCTCTATGCCCTTGGTGCCTTCCTGCTCCACAACTTCTGAACTTCGCACCATACAGGGAGTTGTTGACTTTCTTTTGCTAGCCATGGCAGCTGCTGGCAGTAGGCTGCCGTCCCAAATGATGATTTTTTTTGAGCAATCAACTCAACAGATCATGCAAATGGCTCCAATCTTCCTTGATTATTTCACTCTGTTTAGTTTAATGAAAACTTTCTGCCCCAGCTATGACCACCAGCTCCACCAGTAGACCTGTCAGCTGCATGACACCTGTGAAACAAAGCACACATCGTTAGGCACTGATCTGTAACCTACGGACTTAGCAAAAAGCCACAGCTCAGGATACATGAAT
This sequence comes from Megaceryle maxima, assembly GCA_024605025.1. Classification (NCBI taxonomy): domain Eukaryota; kingdom Metazoa; phylum Chordata; class Aves; order Coraciiformes; family Cerylidae; genus Megaceryle; species Megaceryle maxima. Next base: position 6,173 of record JANHGN010002941.1, on the reverse strand, counting down.
TTATAAGGCCATTCTGGACAATGCTGAACTCTTCCTCCTCCCAGTCATTAACTTAAGAATCAAAAAACTCCCCACAACAAAGAAAAGCAGTGGGTAATTCACAATGAAGTGTGACATAGAAAGAAAATGGCTTTGAAACAAGTAAGATGAACAGACAGGAGATTTTACTCTCCACTAGACTCAATGTGTTTTGCTGGAGAAGAAAGAGATACTGCTATAAATACCCCATCTTTTTATAGAAGATGCAGTTTCTAATAATTGTTATTTTGAAGCCTGCAGATTTGAAATTGAGTGCAATTTATATTAAACTTAATTACTTCGCACTGTCACTTACCTTGTAAATATGTCTACTAAATGACTGTGGTTACTAATGATGGGTGATTTCTAAATAAAGCTATAAGGCCTGCCTTGGTTGTAAAAGTAAAAGCAGAAAGAAGAGTTAATGCAAATCGACACACTCAAAAGTCTGTGTCTTTATGAGAGGTGGGTTCAAAGAAACTGCAGTAGATCTGCAGAGACCTATCAAGTCTTTTCTGGAACAAAAGTTTCCTTAAAACACCACTTTTCACTCAGTATTAGCAGAGGTAACTACCAAAGGTCACAGAAGCCCTTAGATACCTTTTGGCAGGGTCCCCTCCTGGGACCCTGCTGATAGTCTCATCAAGCCATGATTTGTGCACTTTACTCCCTACAGAATTTTAAAAATCCATTTTTAAGTATGATTCATATATCGAAGCAGTTTTCTAAGTTCCCAAATGCAAGAATTCTGTAAAATACATTTTTTTTAAAGGATCTGAGGTCAACATCAGTCAGAACAACCACAAAGAAAAATTACACCAGCTGTTCCAGGATCTACCCATGCTCATAAGGAATGGGGGGAGGGAAGGGGGTTGCCAAAAGTTTCCTGAATGAAAAAAATACCACCAGAAAACTCACTCTACTGTTTGACAAGATGCTTTTTCTAATCAAACATTGACTCCAATTTGCTCTGGATTCATAATACTTTGAGTTTTGATGGAAAACTCATCTTCTATAATCAAGGCATGCTTGGGATGGGGTCAAGGAGGCACTGGGGGTTACAAACTGGAGAAGGATAGAAAGTGGAGACCTGCAGAGTGGGTAAGACCAGCACTGATTTTTGTAGAAGTGTATTAAATGGAGAATCTGAACTAGAAATCTAATGAAAGATGTGCCAGACCATGGCAGAGGGGATGGCCCAGATAAGGGACCTTTAAAGGTCCCTTCCAAGCCAAACCATTCTGTGATTCTACAATCTTATGTCTAACCAAATGCAGATTTTGTCATTGTGAGGCCTGGAAATGATGAGTTGCACACAGCAGAAAATGAAGATCAAATGAGATAAAATCCCACTACAATTAGATCTGGACACATCCAACACTAGTGGACAGTTATTAAACACCTCAGTGCTGTCCCTGAATCTGCTCCTCTTACTTGTGCATTGGCATGAGAGCCAGAAGTAGTCTCTGTAAAAGCAGCCACCAACTTCTCAGTTCCGTTTGCAGCTGATGGCTACCCTGCAGGTCTCTAGAGCATATTTCTGCTACCCTGCCAGTCACAGATCATACTACTCCAGTATATATTGAAACTCAAAATGATGTACTGCCAGAGACATACAGAGATACACTGCCAGCTCCAGCTGAGGATAAGATCAGGGATGGCAGCTTCAAGCTCCACATACTCAAAACCCAGCATGAAGCAATTCTCCACACACGAAGCACTCCATATATGAATTCTCCATGAAGCAACTTTGCCGATAAGGCTCTTGTGAAATGCTAAACGTGCACCATGGAGAAGATGCATTGCAGATGCCCCAGCATAACCACACAGGGCTCTGCATTCACAGCCACTGCCACCTCTGCACCTCCCAGACCAGACAGAGACTGGGGATGCTCCCACACACTCACTCTGATTTGGTAAAGCACTGGAGCATCTGTCTGAGTTTCAAGCATTTAAGCTCTGTGTGCTTTCTTGGGAAATGGAGCATCTTCGCTCAGCTCTATGAAATAGAGATCAGGCTGCCCACGGGCTTATGGCTCTGCCTCAGTCAGAATGACACAGTGCCATTTCTCTCTAACCTGGGATCACCAACACTGTCATCATAATTCCCCAAAGCATTAGTACCTCTGAGCCAACATCTCTTGTGTTTCCTTTTTTTTTTTTTTTTATTTCTTTTAATAATAAACAAGCAGATGAATGGTGAGGAAGAAATTATGCCTGGTTTTCTACAGATTTGAGATGACTGACCTTTAAACTGGATTACAGTCATTATTCCCTATTATTTCCACATATTCCTTCAAAATTCCCTTCTGCTTTCCCTCACAATTGTTCTCCTGCAGAGTATTTTGGCTGTGATCTGTGGCTTGCTGCATCCCACCGCAGACAGGATCAGAAGCTAGAGACAAACATGCAACTGTCTGAATGCTCATCCTCCTTGCCACCCATTTTTAATGGTGCTTGTAGAAAATTAATTATCTTTGAAACTTCTTCCCTTATACCAAATTTGGCTGAAACAGGCCAAAACATGAGAAAAGGTGACAGAATGAGCTCTGTAAGCCAGGCTTCTGGTAGAAACAGGGTAAAGGTGATCAGGTCACCTTATTCTGCCCTACAGATCCTACCACACTCTTGACAATGACTTTCATAGGCGAGGGAAGGGAGGTGCAAGACAGTACCCTAGGACAGGGAGATGGAGATGAGCTCCCAGGATGCTCCTCTGTGGCTCGCTCTCCCTCTGAGGCCACAGAGCTGCACCTGACAGTCTGCTCCTTTTCTGATGTATGACCTTCTGCAAAACTCATGTGACAACATCAGCAAAAGGAAGAAAATTCAAAAGACATCAAAGACAGAGCAAGGCTTATTTATATTTCACTGAATATCCCCACACACAAAGGAAGAAAGAGCTAAGAACAAAAAGATAAAGGAATGGGATGGAAGACAAAGAGTGGAGAACAAGAAACATCTAGGTTACAACTTTTAAGAAATCTTTGATTGATTCAAAGTCAGAATAAATGTTTTGAATTCCCCAGCCTCTGGAAACTCAGTGAGCTCTCTGCTGCACTGAGTTGTTGCACTCAAACCTCTCACGAGGACATGAGGATCAGCCCTAAGCAAGGATGCTCTGATACAGAGGAAGGGCCAAGGTCCCTCCAAAACATTTGTAAACCCAAGGACAGATGTAAAATTCTGTCTGCTACAGTTCTACCAGAAAATTGTTACTTCTCTTCCATCTTCTATTTCACAGAATGGTTTTCTGCATGTCTAATTGATGGTTTTCTAACTCTACACTTCAGATAGTTTTTCTGCCACATGAGAATCACTATCCACTGTAGAAATCAAGTCCAAGTCAAATGTTTCTTTTTGGAGGTCAGTAACAAAAGCAAATGAATTTCAATCCAAGATATGAAGTTTAGGAGGCTCACAAGCAGCCAGAGTGTCTTTGTCCATTCAACATCCATCCTGAGAGAAGGGGAGAAAATGAGGATCTCCAAGCCATGGCCCCTCCAGGACCTCAGCAAGGATGTAATTTGGGAAAAATCAATACATAGCTGCTAACGAGGATGCCTCCCACCCTCCCCGCCATGGCACACCTCCAGGAGCTGCATCACGTACATCTGCAAGAGCTGCCACATCTCATCTGAGGACATCAGAGAGAATACAAGGAGCACCTCACAGCTTCCAAACACAAGCCACTCACCGGAATATCAAAGCCCCAGCAGACAGCTTTAAATACATGGTGTTGCTCCTGACAAAGCTGTTAAATGATGCCGCTTCAGCTCTTCTGATTAGGAAGCAAGGCAGCTCTCTTGGGCTGTTGCTCTGCTGGAGCTCAGCAGGCAGGGGAAAACACAGACCTGACCCCACAAACCTCTGCATCTCACCTGCAGATAGCTATGCCTCCAGCTAGCAACAAGGATCAGAATTTACAGGGATGGGAGAGAGATACCCTCTGGCAACAGTCAAGGGTTAGCAACCAGTGTATCCTGATGGGAACTCAAGCTACACTTTATCATCTGAGTCACACCCACAGCACAAACATCCCTTTGGGCGTCAAAATTCACATCTGATGCTGGATGAATGGGGACGCACCTAGAACAGGTCACCCTCTAATCCTAAAGCTGGCCTGGTTTACTGTGTTTCATTACAGACAGGACTCCAGACAAGTGACCTCCTTCTTAGGCTGTTGTCACTGTGGGGTGTCCACAGGTGTGGGGGTGCAGGGGTGCTGCTGGTGACTGCCCCATGAGCAGCCAGTCCCCCAGACATGGCGGAAGGCAGCCTTCACCCCTCCAGCTCACCTACCACATCTGTTTGTCTTGCCATACTGCAGGGAGTTGGGGGAGGGGCGGGGAGAAGAAGTAGTAAGCCCACATAATTTGTTTTTGTTTTTTTTTTTTTTTAAATGAGCAAATGCACAAAGCAACAAAAGGCAACTAGGTGAAAAGAAAAAGCCCTTGTCTCTGAGCAGGCAGCTGCCGTTGTGAACAAGGTCCACAGCAAACCAGAGAGCCTGTGTGCAGGAACAAGAGCTTTCAATTTGCTTTGCTTCAGCAAAGCCATCTGGGATGGGAACATACACATTAGAAGCAATGTGTTCTTTTAAACCTATCTCCCCAAAAATGTATCACAGTAGTTATGAGTGATGCCCTTGTCTGGTTTTAATTTTTGAAACCTGTTTAATTAAAGAAATAATCTAGCCACAGACCTCTGATCTTTCAAACTGCTGTTAAGATGGCTCTGGAGCATCCAACAGAAGAACCAAGTGGTTCTTCTTCAATGTGCCAAGGCACTTTGTGCCTCTGTGCGTGACTGAGGAAACACCAGCTTTCCTACCTGGTCACCTGGCCCCAGACTGGGGACACCGTGGAGAACCACACAGAGAAAATAAGCCACACTTTTAGGCCTGGCTGGCATGAGAAAATGTTTGCCTATGTACCAATTCCACCTTCCAGCAGCAAAAGATAACTACACAGTTCAAGCACAGGGATGGAAAAAAAGAAATCAAAAAGCTTTTTCTTGCTGAACATTGAAATCTTTTCACTCTCTCCCATCTTTCCCTCGTGCACAGAGCTAGCTGTATAACCCACCCCCTAAAAACCAAACCAAATATTTGGGTAGACCAAAATCCTTTTCTGCAGTGCTGCTCCTACCCAGCCTCCTTCAATGTGGTGGCAGAGAGGGAATTTTCCATGGCAGTGTGGCCACAGCCTGGTTGCACAAAGCATCGGTCAAACCCTGTGATCTGTGGCTGGGGAAGTGGTAGGACAGCAGAGAGACAGGGTGAGATGCTGCCTGTCTTCTCTTGTACCACAAGACATGAGTGCGTCTGACAAAGGCTGTCCGAGGACAACCAGATTTTATGGGATGTAAAATTAGAAAGTAGGGAAAACCTTAACTTTGACAGAAAGGGAAAAGCACACCAGAAATATCACCACTTCATACTGCATCTTGCTTCCAGACAACGGCTGGAAGAAACTGATACAACAGAGGCTGAAAGAGGTTGAACACCCCACACAGGGCAAATAGATCTTTTCTTTTCACAGATATACCCAACTTTTCTTTAAAAAAAAGCAAGCAAACAAACAAACAAAAAAGAAAAAGAACTTCAGTGAATCTTGCATGATTTGTCAATAAATTATTTTTCTTCATCTCACTCCATCATTTGCTCTGCCTTGTGCCAGCAGAGTTCCCAGCACCCAGCCTCATCTAGAAATGAACAGCAGGAAAACAACCACCATGGGGATAGCTGCAAAGCGCAGAAATATAGTGGTTTCATTTGCAAGGGCCAGCTGATGTTTAGAGAGGGTGGAAGCATTTCATTGCTTTACTACTTAGGAGCTCAGTCTCTACCAACAGCATCCTCACTGCTGCACAGGAGGAGCAATGGAAAATTACGCCCTTGTAATTTAACACACCACCCTTCACCAAGCCCTCTTCCATGTCTGACCATGATAATCAATATCACAAAGGTGACTCCTCCTTAGAACTTTTCCATGCCCCTTCCCCAGCTTGTTGGGCACAAATATTTTAGTTCCCCATTGGTTTTTTTGGTGATTTTTTTTTTTTTTTTTTTTTTTTTTTTTTTTTTTTTTTTGGGGTGAGGGAAGGGTAGAACTATGGTTGTGTTTGATCACTTTCTAAATGAGTAGCGAACC
>JANHGN010002940.1:153559-173980 GCA_024605025.1 Megaceryle maxima | reverse complement strand
CTGAAACAAAGCTTGACATAAAGATATAAAAGAAGCATGAAACTTTTTAAACATTAGTGTTTATATATATAATGTTTATATAATGCTTATATATAATATTTATATACATCATGTGTATATATAACATGCTTGTATATAACATATACATAACATATAGGGGTGTTGAGAAGTTTTTAGGTGTTTATTGTCATTTTGTAAGTATCTATTATTGTGGTTTATCTGTTGTCTTGCTGATACTGAGATGTCAGTGAGTGACAGTTAATTAAATGTTGTTGCTTATATGATGTGATTTAAATCACACGAATTGAGAAGTTTTTCCTTGCAATAGTAAGTAGCAGCAGTGTGATAAGTAAGACAGACATAAAGAATGGTATTGGATGCAAAATGTTACATATAAGGACAGATGCAGGCACAGTCATCTTTCAAAGCAAGTCTGAAAGGGATTTGAGATCATAACAGGCAAGAAATTCCACGTGAGCTCCCACGGTGTAGAAAAAAGCTATGTTGTATCATTGGTTAAATAAGTAGAGAAATAGAATACTGATTTTAACAATGTTGATGGGGAAGCTAGAATGCTGTTTACATTTTAGTTTGCCCATGTTTTGAAAATTGTGTTAAAAGAAGGAAAAGAGACACAAAAATAGTGCTAAAAAAAAAAAAAGGAAAAATTTTGTGCTCAAACAATAGTCAATTGATTATGAAACTTGAGAACTTAGGTGGTTTGTGCATAAGGAGATAAAATAGATGTTGAAATGTTTTCTAAAATAGCAAATAAAATTCTAAGAAGAAGCAATAGCTGAGGTCTCAGAAATTCAGATTAGAAATTAAGAGCAGATTTATAATTATGAAAATAATTCACCATTTTAAAATTGCTTGGGGAAGGTGTATTTCTCTGTCTCTTGGAGTCTGTGTACACAGATTGAATGTTTATGTAGAAGACTTGTAGTAAAGTGCACTTTACTATGTTTTGTGTATTATGATATTCAGAAGGGCAGAGTAGATAGTTCCTGTACCCTTAGTCTGTGATTCTGCAGGTAGGAGGAATGTAATCTGGGTGTTCATAATAAGCTTCCAGTCCCATCTCTGAGGTTCCAGTCTCTGCTGAGGTTGCTAGCAGAAGGCCCAAAAAGTTTATGGGTGATCTGCTTCTTTGTGGCACTACGACTCAGTCTCAGTACTTAGGCATCTATCTGGTTATTTGGAAAAATGCCTTCTGAATTCTGTTAATTTGTCAAATCGGAAATGTTTTATAAAGATGAGTTTTGAAGGCTGTGCTGAGGGTGAAGAAGTACTCACTGCACATATTTACTCATCCACTCAGTAACCCATCTACTAACTACTTTGTGTGATCAAGCTTCTAGCTTCTTCATAGTTCTCTTCATAATGGAGGCACCTAAATCAAAACTAGCAAAATGTGTTATCTCAGAGCTTTTTTCTATCTTAGGCTTCTTGATATGAATCCAGACATGAAATTCTGTGATAGTTGGTCTTGGTGCCAGCCTGCTTTCCAAGTTTGAGATGGACTAAATATAGAGGTGTCAGAGTTGCTGTGTCCTTCTCTCTCTTTCTTTCTGTTTACAGGCCACTAAGCATTTCTCTGACCACACTTTTTCTTGCTCTGAGTAGTTGTTAAGCATTTGAGGCTAGAAATGTATTTCTCTGTCTTCCAAAAATAACTCCATTTGTGGACTTGATTTTTACTTGTTTGCTTCTTTTGATAATGTATGTAGTTGGTTTGGGAAGACAGAGAAGAGGAAAGAATGAAGTAAGCTTGTCCCTGCATCTCTGCATAATAGCTTTTGGTACTGTAGGTTGCATTTATTTGCAGTCTCAGAGAGCTGTCTTGTATTTCTAGTGCTCTTTACCTGGTTTCTTGAACACTGTTCTAACCTTTTCTGAAAAGATTATCAATGGGAATCTAAAACTAAGGTATGTATTTCATACATACTGGTGAGGTTAATTTTTAATGGATTTTATGTCCCAAGATACCCAGTCCTTATTTCTTTCACCTTTTCTGAAAAACTCAACAGAATTGCAAGTCTTAGGAGATCCTGACCTAATTAGCGCTTCCCTAGTGCACTCTTTGTCTGCAATGCTTCAGCAGTGCCAGTGTGCAAGAGGCATATTTTGAAGTGACAGGTTGTAACGATCATACTTTCTTTTTCATCTTTAACCACTTTTCTATTACTTGCTGCTCCTCACCCATGCTGTGTACATCAACCGCAGCTAATGAAAATGTAAAACAATGGTATGTTCTTTGATACTCCATTATCTCCTCATTACAGTTTAGGCTGTCACTGAATAATAGGGCATATTCTTCTAGTAATGTGGCTTCGTGAGATGCTGTTCAGCATTACTGTGTCAGTGTATCCAAAAGAAAACAAAGACTTATTAGGCCTGATTCTCCTTGTGGCTTGTATTGTCATTTATCACTGAGTGTCGCTGGAATTCTGTACAAAATGGAAAGTGTGGTATTTTGTGCTCTCCTAACAATAGGTGGAATTGGCTGTATACGAGATAGTGGGCACGTGAACACTTTGCAGAGGGAGCCGCCTCTTTTCAATGCTGTAGGAACTACAGAAATCCAACCACCTTTCAAATATTCCTAATTATAGGCAGGTCAGGATGAGGTTAGAGACAAGGTTCTACTTCTGTTCTATGTTGTGCTTCTTTTTGCACCCTTTACTGTACCCTGGTCTTGGATAGATAAATTTGAAGGGATTATAAAACTGAATTAAATGATCTCACGTGCTTGTTTATGGGAGAAAACAAGGTGATTGTCATAAGTATGACAGGCTAACATGCCACAAGCTTGCCCTAAGAGTGCTAGCATAGCTACCACGTATTAAGATACTTTATACAAGAGCCTTGGTAATCCTAAAACTGTCTGTCTGGTAAATCAGTAGAAATCAGTGTTTTGAAAATTCATACCCTACCTTCATCCTCACCCATTCTTCCACATGTGTGTTCCATACAGTGTGGTCATGGATTTTCAAGGAAGGAGGCTACATGTCCCTTATTGCTCCTTTATGGCACCCACAGAAGTTAGTATCTTCCCCTGCTATTGAAATCCTACCAAACTGATGATCTAGGATAATTTTCTTTTAATGTTTTTATTTGGACTCTCAACTCCTCTAGCATTTTGTAATTTCTTGAGGCACCCTTCTCTTACATATCACTTATTTTTCTTTTGCACACTCTAAGTAATTCTTAATTCCTTATATTTTAAATCAAGTAAGAAATTCATTAAGTGTAGTTAAAATTTCGCATCATTGTTCCATTAACTTATTACAACAGGTAACCATCTAGGAGTTGGGAAAATATGACCCAAGTCTAAGATGGTCCGTTTTTCTTTTCTCTCAGTCCCTTCCCCAGATTCCTTTGTCAGAGGATCATTTATCAGTCTGTCAGATCATCATCAGTGTCAATAGCTCATCCCCTCCCAGTGGCAGCAGAGTTCAAAAGCTCTTTCTCTTATGCAGAGCTTTCCAAGGGACTTTTGGTGCCAGAGGTTTCTTGAAGACTGGGACTATCCTTGAGCGATGGTGGCAGTTGGGAGAGGTGCCTTGAGGGCTGGAGGAAAGCTAACAGTTAACTATTTGAGTATTTTTTGAGCTCTTTTTAATGAAAAGTTTATAACTTGGAAGATCCGGTGCTATTCTTGCCAGCTTTTCCATGCAGATGGAGCTATGGACCAGAATGAAGCCTCACTGACACTAAAGCAAATTCTATATTGAGGAAAAAATGTACTAGAGGAGCTGCCAGATTAATTTCACTGGTATGAGTTGAACTACTTCCACATCTAATGGTATATATTCGTATAAGCATATGTGTGTGTGTTTAAGAGGGTAGATTGCCCTGAAAATTTTTAGAGTGCATTTGGTCTTACAACCTATTAAAGTGATTCTTTGCATGGGCATTGTAGAAAAATAGCAGGGAAATAGTATTTTGTATATATATTTATCAAAACACCTGCTTCCATATATCACTCTGCGTAGGAGGGACATTGAAATCTCCACACATTAGTTGCATAGATCTCAGAAGAATTATAGCATGGACTATATGGCAGCTAGGTAAAAAAGTAACTGCTTTGAGAAAGGTTTAAGAAGAATAAGTTTGTTTCAAAACAAATAATGAAAATATTCAAAAAGAAAGAAAGTGAGAAAAAATATTAGATCTTTTATCACATCTTTCCCCTCTGCCATTTCAAACTATACCTTTTAAAATTTAATTAGGAGATACACAAAAATATAATAGAATGGACAGTCTTGTGTATGGAAGTGGTCACCACTAGATATTGCTTGACTTTGATCTTTGTGTGGCCTCTAACTTGTTCTATGAAGCACATCACACAGACTCTATATGCTCCATTTTACCTTTCTGGCACTTAAGAGAAAATACTTTTTCATATTGCAGGGCAGATCCTTCCAATTTATGCGGCCAGGACTGTATTTGTAAGAGTTTAGACATCAAAACCAGTTTCATATAATTTAAGAAGTGGGAGTGGGATTTAAGAAGAAATTTTATGAAGCTTTCAGATGCATGAAAGGTCTTTGAATAAAAGCCATTTTGTGAGCACAATTTTTATTGCAATCAGTATCACCACAGATAAAGCATGGTGTTCCTGTGCAAATTGAGGAAAACAAAAGAACATTTACATCTTTTATCCTTAAATATTCCATTAGTGAAAGAATTATGGAGATGCAGATCAAAAACTTCTTTCTTTTCCTTCTGTTCTTAAAGGTTTTTCCTGATCTGCCAGCAATTTCGTTATACCACTAACTTTTTTATATTCAAAATCTTAGCAGGTTTTTTTTTTTTTTCACTCCTGACGTATTTTACCCCAGGCTTAAATTGAATTTAACAAACAAACAACAAAAATTTCTTTCCTTAAAGTTAAGCAAGATCACAAGCCTGCCAATTTTTACTCTTAAGAGTAAACATTTGCAAACATGAACTTATTCAAATATTGCTTTGATATTGTAGCCCTAAACAAATGAATACAGAGTATTCAAGTAAAACCTATTTTACTTGAATATATATTTTACATTGACATTATTATTGATTTCTTTTCAGCTTATACATTGGAATGGTTGAAAAGCACAATGACCAAACTCTTTTCCTTGGACACTGTGATATTTTACCTACTCTGTTGCAGTAATTCCCAGGCTTTAAAGCTGTAAAGTTCTTTTTGTCATTCAAAGTATTGGTTTCTTCCATTTTATGGAATGGTTTGGGTGGGAAGGAACCTTTTAGGTCATCTAGTGCAACCCCTCACAGGGAGCAGGGACATGTCAGAGCCCTGGCCAACCACACCTGCAGTGCTACCAGGGATGGGGCATCTACCGCCTCTCTGGGCAACCTGGGCCAGCATCTTATCATCCTCAGCATAAAAAATATCTTCCTTCTCTCTACTGTAAATTTCCCTCTTTAAACCTCTCAACCCTTGTCCTGTCTCAATAAACCCTCCCAGTTGACTTTTCAATGTGTCAATTTGTTGTGCATTTAGGAGATGAACCATTTCCCACTGCTGGATGAAAGATTTCTATAGCAACCCACAAATATACAGATTTCCTTTTTTCCTTGAACCCAGGGAACTGATATCTTTGCTTTGTCTTAGTGGAAGGTTAGGATCAATTCAGTGTCAAAGACCTAGACAGCTAATTGCCAAGTATAATATATATCTGCAAGTGGATGTAAGAATTTTGGTGGTGTTAAGGGCTAGGACCTGAAGCAAATAACCTTAGCACTTCTGAGGAGTTATTTACCCACGACAGTAGTTGCTTTGCTTCTACTGTGAGGAATTTGCTTATCATTGCAAACATGTATGGAAAGGTAGAAAGTATCTGGAAAGGTAGAAAGTCAGCAACTGGCTGTTGGGTGTTGTTTTTGAAATGGTAATGAATTCTTTGATAGCAAGTCATCTCCTTTCAACCTCCACTTTACTTATGCAGACAGTTATCCCCTCCCTCCTCTGCAAATGAGCAGATGGAGAGCCTGGGAGAGTATGTGGACTTTGAAATGTGACTCAGAGGTCAAGAGATTCAGTCTCAGAAGAAAAGTGAAATTCAAAGCTAAGGACAATTTACCATGACCAACCTGCTCCCAGGAATCTCCCAGCACACCCGAAGGGCTTGCTGATGGCTCGGTTTCTCACGTTGACAGTTGCCATGAGTTTGCCTAGGAAAGCATGTCTCCTACTGAATTAAATATACTCTGATGAGTAAAAATTGTTTATTTGAGAAAGGCTTTTCAAGAGGAGATTTTTGGCTGAATTGAAGCATCCTATCAGTTTTCAGTGCTGCTGTTCCTATACATGAATCACTGCTTATAAATCGCAAATTAGTACAATGAAATTCAATCAGATGTCTGGTAGGGGAAAACATAGTGCTAAGTTTCCTTTTTTTTTTATTTTTTTTTTTATTTCTCCTTTTTTTTTTCCCTTACAGCTGTCTATGGAGGTAACAACACAATTAAGACACCAAAATCGATATTGCCAGTGTGCTTGCCATTGCTTGGTACATTAAGAATCTTTCAAGAATTGTGTTTAAAATAGAGTCTTTGTCTTTTTGTTTTGAAAGGTGCTTTGAATAGATTTGGAGTATTGCTTTATTGTTTATCGATCTCATAATTATTCAGTTTGTTATCCCCGCCCCCCCTTTTTTTTTTTTCCCTTATCATTGCTTCATCCTCTTTTAAATGTCCTGGGAAAAGTTTACATTAATTCAGGGTTCCTTGTCAATATTTTGTGCATTGCTTAAATTCCATGTTGCCATAGTGATAAGGATAGAAGCTATATAGAAGTACCTCAACAGTTAATTAACCAAATAGAGGAGAAATTGTCCACATATTCAAAATTCCTTTTTCGCATTGGAGGCAGAAGATAGTTATGGTGAATTTTGCAACAGGCTGCTCCCACGGGGTCATATTTTATTAAACTGAGTAAATTGGATGAGTCAGAGCCATGAGTGTCTCAGAATTTAAAGAAAAGAATTGACATCTATCTCCCAAACATACTATATTTTTCTATATTTTTGTGGTGGGTGTTAGTTTAAGAGATGTCTGCATAAAATCCAGTTGATGAAGAGAACAAGATGACACTCTTTTTTGTGTTTGGCTTTGGTTTACATTCTACAAAACAGATCTGCTTCAGACATGGCTCTCCTACACTCTATATTCCCTTCCTTTACCCTTCATCCAAAAATCCCTGAACAGTGTTCATCTATTTTTCAAATTCATCTAATCTGCCTCTTCTGCAGTAACAGAATTGTTCCACTGTTATGGTCATAGAGCATGTGCAACAGTTGACCGAAAGTAGAAAGCTAAAGGACTGCTTCAAATTTTAGCATGGCAGGTTTGCCTCGACCCTTTGGGTCCATAAATTAAAACAATTGTGCTGCAATGCCAAGAAAATAGTATCCTACCACAACTCCAGAATGCTGTGAAAACATAGCATTGCATAACAGTGGATCCACTGAATGGTGTCATTGTGACTAAAATTATCTAACATTGTGTTGCCTTTTTATTTGTATCTGGCAGGGATCAGACTATCTCACCATGGTACACAATATGTTTTCTAAATATGGGTGAAAAACTAGAACATTCTTCAGCATGAGTATTGCCAAAATACAACAGAAGAGAATGGAAAATGCTGGCCTTAACTACCAATACATTCTTGCATTGACATGTGATCAGCATATCAGTCTTCTTCAGAAGGAAGCAAACTTCTGTTACCCTATGGGAAATAAATTAAACTGAACATTTCTCATCTCTCAAAAAGTTGCTGCCAAAGTAGAAATGTATACATCTTTTAAAAGTCCCTGCAGTGTTTCGAACGAGCTGAAATTAAATAATACTATTTTTTAAAATGTAGATTTTCTTTTAAGGATCATTGTATTTTGTCTCATGCTGCCACTAAACTTACCCAGGCTGTGTTAAGATGCTGTTCCTAGTTATTTTCATTCTTCTTGAATAAATGTGAATGAGGTGTGAGTAAATGAGAGACAGTCATTGTGCACCATGACTAAAAGCAAGAAATGATGGTCCCAGTTCAGTTCTCTTCAAAGAATAAGTATACACAGTATTTAATGCCCTTGGACAAAGAATCCTCAATTTAAATTTTATGGCTTTTGTATTTTTAGTTTCTTTATCACCAGTGTTCCAGAAGACACAGGGATGAGTTACCACCGTTATCTGTGAGAGCACAGGGTAGAAACCAAAGCCCACAGCCTTCAGTTCTTTGGGTGAGACAGCTAAAGCTACATCTGAACAGGTTTACATATGATGTTTGCCTTTGCCAAAGGATCTAAGGAGCTGCAGTTCTCACAGACTTCAGCTTATGCAACACCATTAAAAAATGTTGACTCCTAGTATAAATTAAGTCAAGTATTTCATCAGACCTCTCAAATAAAAATGAGTTAGTGTAGTTTGGTTTTATGTTCACATTTTCAAAGATTATGTTGCTAGATTGTATGTCAATATGCTCGAATAGACTGGAAGATGAATGATCACTTTGCAGTCCTATGACATAGGCTATGCAAACACTTATTAAATACAACTGGTAAGTGTAGTTTTGCTTCACTGTGCAGTTGCATTTATTGCTAGATCCAGTCTATATATACACAACACCTGTCCTCTGAGTCCAGTCCTGCTGTAGAAGAATCTATCAGTGACATTCACAGCATTTCCATGGTGTGTTTTATGTCTATTCCTTACCTGATTCTTTTATAAACTCTACTTTAATTTTGCCAAGTATTACAGAGAACATACAGAGTAACTGACTTGCTGTGTTAGAAACTCTCTGCTTTCCATCAGGCAAAATATAACACCATTTAATATGAAATGTGCAATCAAGAAACAACTGGGTTTCTTTTTCAGTCTCTCCAGATCTGACCAAGAAGGTTAAATCAAAAGTCATTGAGGAATTGTTCTCATTGTTCATATGGATGGATTAGATGCTAAGTAAAATCCAAATAGAAAGCCCTGAGACATTAAGAGACATTTCCCCCCTTTCCTCCCTCTTTCTCCAGAGGTATTTAATACAGTGTTCATTCTTAGAAAAAGTTGTCATTTTCTGTACCTTTTTTTTCCATAGCTTCTACCACTGTTCTGAGTGGTTGTGCAGATAGAATGTATTGAAGGAGTTCTGGAGTCTTCAAGATGCAGTAACCCAGAGATACTTATGTTAAGCGTTGCCCTTTTCCAAGAAAGCAAACATTTCATGCTTGCTTCTGTGTAGTGCAGTTTAAGTGCAGCGAAATTTAGTACTGCTGTTACATGTATTGTCAATATTATATACCATTATTTCACTAGAAACTTATTGTTAACTAGTAACAAATGGAGTAACAAACAAAAAATGCACTTAAAATAACGGCAACTTAAATATATTTATAAAAGCAGAAAAGTGTATTAAAAAATAGAATTAGTTCACGACCATAAAACATACCCATATGAATAACCCAGCTTGAAAATTCAAATTATTTTATTGTGCATGACTTGATGACACAGATGGGAGTAGATTAAAAGCTAGACTGAACACTCTTTCAAATCCTTCAATAGGGGAAGGAGTATCCAAGAAGAATCCCAGGAAGGGAATTGTGATTTACTTATCGTTCCAACTCAAACATTGCCTTGATCCGCAAGGAAAACAATTTATTGCCATCTGTTCATCTTACTACCTTCTTTACATAAGCCTTTTTCAGCTTTGTGTTAGGAAGCAGTGTTAAGACTCTCTCTACTCACTTATTCTAACATCCTTACTGAAAAGGAACCTTTCAGAGACTCCGTGGTCTGGATGCAACCTGCAGGAATCAGGATGGTTTATTGGGTCAGGACTAGGTCTCCCTACCATGCAGGATAGAGCCATAGAAGAGAAATGCAAGTTGCTATAATAAGCCAAGTGCAAAATTGGATTACAAAGTCATTAGAGGCTGTAGTTATTTAGCACCTTTTAGGCCGTTGGTAGAGATTATTAAACAAATGAAAACAGGTTTAGAGCTAAGCATTTCATTCTTTCCAAATAGTGGTTATTATTTTTTAACTTCTAATTATTGTGCATAAAACTGGATTATATCACATTAAAATTTAGTTTATAACACCTATAAAAGGAGATCTGTTCCTATATTAAAGGAACCATGATTTTTTTTCTCCCCTGTGTCTGTTTCTATAAACTGAAAGTTTAGATAACAAAAAGGTTATTTTTTTTCTAAGATTTTGGATCTTTTCCCAAACCAGAGTGCCTAAAAAGACCATTCAAACTGCCTACAATTGTTACACTTCTAATTAATTTTTTTCCGTATTTTAAGTTATTAATTGATTTTATTGCATATTTAAGGGAAGGTATTTGTGAATATGTGCAAGTGTTACTATTCTTACAGCTTCATAGAATAGGGAAAATATTGGTTGGAAAGGACCACTGGAAATCATCAAGACTATCTGTCCACCCAAAGTGGGGCAGACAGCAGCACCGCATAGGCCTTGCTTTGTTGTAAAATCTTTCAAGGATGGATGTTCTGCAGCCCCTCTTGCTCCTTTGCTGCATCACCCTTCAAGTGGAGTAGTTCTCCTCATGTCCAGTTTTAAATAATATCCTTCAGTCTTTGACTGTTGCTCCTTTTTTAGTTCGTCACTCCCAAAAGGAGTTTACTGTGGTTGTCTTTGTACATCCTTGACTGTAGGCTGCCAACAGAGCAGCACCCCTTAACTTCCTCTCTACCACACAAAACCAGCCCGACTTCTTCACCCTCTCCTTCTGGAAACATACTGTAGACCCTGACACTCTTGGTGCCTTCCTCCGAGCCCTCTTCATTTTTTTCACATCCTTCTTGAAATGTGGGGCCCCAAACTCAATCCAGTATTTTAGGTGCAGCCCTACTAAGTGCCAGGTGGAGGAGGAGAATTCATATCTCCCCTTGATCTGCTGACCACTGGAGTCCTAACAATCTAGTGTGTGGTTTCGCCAACTTGATGGTGCCAGAGCCTGGCCCAGGCTCCTAGAATGGCTGTGGTGTCTCCTTCTTTGGGAGATTCCAAACCCACCTGGACAATGCGATCCTGGGCACCCTGCTCTGGGTGACCCTGCTTCAGCAGGTTGAGTGAGATGATCACCAGAGGTCCCTTCCAATCCCCACCATGCTGGGATTCTGTCACTTATTGTAAAACAGCTTTTTGAAGTTGTTCTGTAAAGAGAACATTTGCTAGGTGGCATTTTCAGAAAAATTCCTCCTTGATCCATACCTGATAGACCAAAAATATCACAGTGCATTATACTCCCTATGTGTACCTGAGTGGAGAGAATAATTTCTTATTTCGCTGTCCCTAACAAATGTCTGAGCCTTTGAGACAAGTTAGGCTAAATAATTTTTCAGAGGCAGTCATTCATATATCTTACAATACCTATCCCAAGAGGTGGTAAGAGTTTTGTGAATTACTAGGACAAGAAAACAAATCAAATTCTACTTGACTACAGCAGGCTGTCTTCTCTTAGCCATTCTTTGCATCTTCATGTAACATATGGTTTCTGGCTCTTAATATGACCTCTCGCATTAGTTCTCTCTTGGTGTACTTTCCGCAAAATTCTGTCTTAGAGATGCATCAGGTTTTGTTATTGTATTAGGCACAGAAAGTATCAGGAAAGAGAACTTGTATCTCTCAAGACTGATGTATTTCTACAAGCTTTTGACGTGAAGCTTTTCAGAAGGATGCTGAGGTGCACTAGAAGAGCGAGCAGCTAATTTTCTCATCTATCTCATCTAGCTTAGTAGGTCAGAATGTAGCTTTAAAATAGTGAACAATTCTACCTTGGCTGCAATGTCATCAGCACATGTGTGCTACAGCTAGACAATATTATTTGACTGCTGTGCCTTCTCCCTCCTCAAACAGAAGTATCACACAGAGATCAGAGCTGAATGAAATATTTACTAATGTCACATCAAATTCAGTGACAAGGTGAAACCTTTAAGAAACCTTTATGAATAAGAGGCACAAATATTGTGGTTAGTTTTTTGCTGCTTGAAATGGCTTTTGCTTTCAAAGTTTCATTTCATTGTATTACAAATAAGCAAACCCAAACTCTAAAATCTCCTTAGAATTCAAACAAGATTAGAGTTTAGTGGGGACTAGCAATACTCTGGTAGTATTCTGTGTGATTTTTTTTTTTTTTTTTCCCCAAAATTTAGTGCAGTTCACATAGCTTTTCAGGGATATGCAGATAGATTTGATTCCAAGTACTTCTTGGAAGTTCTTTCCTCTGGTATTCCTGCTTCATGTAAGTTCCTAGGATGTGAAGCATCAGTTGGCCATGAATTTGTAACACTACACATTTTTGTTTTGTTATTTTTTTATGACTGTAACCCCTCTCTATCCCATCTTCTTCCCCATGTGTACACCATGCATCTCAGTCCCAGCTCTGAAAACCCCCTGCTATTCCATTCTTCAGTGGGTCTTGAGTGTAGTCTGCCAGTTGTTGATTTTCACCAGATTATGCAGCAATTAAGATGAATTTAATAAAGTGTATGTGGCAGAGAGCAAGAGCAAAATAGATCAGTTCATATCATACCATCAGACTATCAATCAAAAAATATTATTTTCCTGGAGTTGACATGGGGGGGGATGATAAGAGCTCCTGAGAATTTAAAAAATAGAAATGTTTAAATTATGCCTCATGTTTTATTCTGTGTGCAGAAACAAATGTGTACATATTTACATCCCTTAAAAGATGCTGCTCTTACACACCAAATGCTGTCAAGTCAAGTAGCCCACCAACAGGCAGTAAAGGCTGTTAGAGAAACCCACAATTAACTGTTTTATTACAGTAAATAAAATGTGAAAATATTTTTTAGTAGTAATTGATTTTTAAGTTTTTTCATTGGGAACAAAATATTTGGTGTTGTGCTGAATGACATGATACTCCCATTTGTACAATTGGGTGTAATAGTAAAGATTGTTGAAGGGACTGAGATACAAAAATGTACTTCAGACAGTTGTTCTAAGAAACTCTGAATATAGGTAATGATTTTTGTATTGAAAAAATGGTAAGATAAACATTTCACAAGAGTTTCAAGATGGATATCATTTGTGGAGGATTTAAATATTAGCAGCTATTGACAAAAAAAATGCTGTTAGGATACTAGTGACTTTTTTTTTTTTGCTTTCGATATTTGAAAGTTTTTGGAAAAAAAATAGTATTGAAAAAAATGTAAATATGACTAAAAAAATCCTAGAAATTCACCATGCTTCCCCTTTAGCAGATATAGAGCTTTTCAGGAAAGATTTATAGATAACAGGTGTTTCTGGTATTTAAAGTACAGTTTCCCAGTAAAGGTAAACCTGATTTGATTCTTTTTAACCAAGGGGAGATAAGTATTTATTTTCTTGCATCAAAAGCTTTTGGATCCTACTTTCTAGCCTTTTGTTAGCATGAAATCTTTTCTGTAAAGTGCTTGCAGGCTTTTCACTCACTTTGGAAGAGCCTTAGTCTACTCTTTGTGAATGAACTCTGTATGTGGATGTAGGAATGTGGTAAACAGTCACAATACTTTGTGTTTTCTTTGTCCTGAGTCTGTCTTCCTCCATTCATCTGGTTTTTTATAAGGTCACTGAGATACTATTGATAGGTCAACTTATAAAAATCATGTCTACAGAAAGCTACATTATCAAGCAGGAATGTTGAACAGTGTGTCCAGATGTTGCTTAAAATAGGTTTTCAGATATAAAGAATCAAATATGAAAACATTAGGGTAAACATAGTGCTTATACAAATTCTTCCTTTAAAGCAGAAGGAAAGGGAATGGTCACATTTATTTTGATAGTTCTTTTAAAAGGGAGAGGAAGGGAGAAAGACATAAGAAAGAGGTGTTAAAAATATAGTGCTCCAGAATGATTGACTAGAAGAAGTGATCTCAAAAACAAAAATGGCAAATATAGATGATTTAGCTTTCCGTGTGATCAGTATACAATTGTTTCTTGCTGCCTCATGCTTTGTTGAGTCTATTTCCAAATGTTCTCGCCTTACAGAATTATGTCTCTGTTGGATAGATTTCAGTCTCATGAAGTGTTTTGCTACTACTCAGTTTATTACCTTCATTTTATACTATTGTTATTTTTGTGGAGTTTCATTCTCCCTGTGCCATGCTATATAAAGCTTTTCTTCCTCGAGATCTGTAATCTTCAGATATTCATAAAATCCCATCTTTTCATTTAGCCATATTGGACTAATCTGTCCTCCTAAAATAAGTTTTTCTTATCACTGTTCCATTTCTTGAATATCCTGTTTGTCACTATCATTTTGGTGACAAGACTGCCAGGCTTAGGGAGATTTTGCACCCACAACTGCATCAGACTTATGTCGTGTATATGGGAAAGATGATGGACTCAGTGTGAAGTATGCTGGTAACATTTGGTCATCCAATATTGCTTTGAATCCAATATTCCTTCGTGTGCAAGAGATACACATGATCAAGGCTGTGGTGACTGACAGTGTCTCCTCAGAGACAATAATTTCTTGTCAGAGGAAGAGATCAGGGACAAGGGACACTTATTTAGTCTCCTTCTGCCCTGAAGGCAGAAAGTTGCTGCATTTGAGGTAAATTTGTATTTTCATCAATTAGCCTTAAAACATTCTTCTACACAGTTTCTTCTCAGGGAGACTGACATTAATGCAGCATAAATAAAATTCAGTGTATCTGTATTATGAATGCATATTTATTTTAAAGATAAAAGCTTTAAAGTTATTTCAAGTTTCATACCTGCTTTATTTATTTTAATTACTTTCAATACAAAATAATGTGCGTAACAGCATAATCAAGCCTAGCAGTTCTCTAGCATTCTAGTTATTAAATATTTTATACCTGTTTACTGCCTGTGATCATGCAGCTTCTTAGAAGCTAGTTAAAAACAGATAATCCTTTTTTAAAAGAATGGATTGCCCTCCAGTTTTTATAATGGTCTGTGCTGGGTGTGTTGGTCTACCAGTAAGCAAGTGTCAATTCCTGAGAAGTCTGAATTTACAAAATGCTGATGATAGGTAACATTGACCTCACTGTGAGTTCAGTAACCCTGAAGTTCAAGCCATAAGATGTACACTGTGTACCCAAAATCAGAAGGTAAAAAAGCACCTTAGTCAATTTCTTTTCTTAAAAATTCCCAACCAACCAACCAAAAACCCCATTTGGTTATAATTCAGCCCTAGATTTGCAGTATAGCACCAAGATTGCAGATTTCATTTATTATATCATATTTTTTTCCTATAATCATGATTTTATGTGTTCAGATGAAGAGGATTCATTGTGAGACTAATGAGCCTAAGCTACAGTGTTTTTTTTTCTTGTAGCTGTATCTGTAACGTGATAGATGCTATCCAGAAAGAAACAAAAGATCCAGTCTCCGCTAAAAAAATTGCATAATATATACATTATTTCTTCAGTAAATTGCCAAAAAAAAGAAGGGCAAAGTGTTTATATTTTTCATATTTCACAGGAAAATAAGATAAGAAACAAAATTAGCAGTGTATTAGTGACCCAAACATATGTTACTGTGAATACTCCAAGGGTAGTCCTGCCATCCAGAGGGACCTTGAAAGGCTGGAGAAACTGCCTTACAGGAACCTCCTGATGTTCAGCAGAGAGGAGTGCAAAGTCCTGCACCTGAGAATGAACAAACACATGCACCAGTGCAGGGCCAGAGGCCACTCAAGCTGGCAACTTGAGCAGGGGTTTTGAACCAGAGGACTTCCAGAGGTCCCTTTCAGTCTCAGCCATTCTGCACTTCCTTAATTTTCCAGTCCACTGCTCTGTGTAACCACTGTATTGATGAAAATACTGTGGCCCAAATTTCACTGTTTTCTGTATGGAGCTCACAGAAATTATCATTAGGTCAAGCATTTCAAGGCAGCTGATGACCATCTGGAAGTGTTGAAGCCCTGAGTAAAAAAGCACATTTTGTGTGTTCTGTGTTGCAATACATTTATAATGGGCTATGTTCTGTAAAGCAGCATTACCACATGAAGTAGTAGGTGATAGGTTTCTAACGGAACAGATATGTGTATATACTGGGCAATCCTGAGCAAAAATAGAGGCTGGGCAGAGTATGGATTGAGAGTGGTCCTGAGGAGAAAGACTTGGGGATGCTGAATAATGAAAATCTCAACATGAGCCAACAATGTGCGAGTACATCCCAGAAAGTCCCAACCATATCCTAGGTGGCATCCCCAGCAGCGTGGGCAGCAGGTCAAGGGAGGTGATTCTGCCCCTCTGCTTCACTCTCGTGAGACCCCACCTGTAGTACTGCATCCACTTCTGGACCCTGCAATATAAGAAGGACATGGACCTGTTGAAGTGGGTCCAGAAGAGGGCCATCAGAGGGCTGGAACACCCCTCCTACAACAGACTGAGAGTTATGTTCACTCTGGAGAAGAGAAGGCTCTGGGGCCTTCCAGCATCTGAAGGGGGCCTACAAGAAAAGGGGGAGGGATTTTTACAAGGGCTGTAGTGATAGGACAAGGGGCAATGGCTTCAAACTGAAAGAAGGTAAATTTAGATTAGAAATTAGGAAGAAGTTCTTCACTCAGAGGATGGTGAGACACTGGCAAAGGTTGCCACAGGATGTATTCAAGACCAGGTTGGATGGGGCTTTGAGCACCCTTGTCTAGTTTCAGATGTCCCTGCTCACTGCAGTAGAGTTGGACTAGATGACCTTTAAGATCCCTTCCAATCCCAACCATTCTGTGCATCTATGACCCAGGGATGATAATTATTCCATTAGTGTTACATTTGGAAATAATGCCTCCCCGGCAGACCAATAACTAGTAGGTGAGACTGGTTGTTACCGATGTCACTGTGCAAACCACACTGCTTATTGTGGATGAGATTTGTATTATTATGGAAAAAAAAAAAAAATCACTGTGCTGTGTTTAGCTGGCTGATTACTTTTGTTCTTCACTTTAAAAAATTTTTTTTCAACTGAAATCAGGAGGCTTGGCCCATCACTGTATTTCTCTGGGCCTTAATTGCTTTGTCTTGCTTTATGTCATGGGAGCAAAAAATACAAGAGGATATATTTACCCAACTTTATTCTTGCATTTTTGTGTCCTTAAGATGATGGATGAGATTACTTAATGCATTTCTGAGTGGACTGTTGCTTTTCTCATATTCTTCTTAGGCAGGTAATTCTCAAAAGCTGCCTTTGAGATGGGAAAGGGATCTTCTTTTCCTAAGACAGTTCTATTCTGCTACTCATCAAACTAACAGTTGCCCTCATGTATCCAATAGCTTTGTTCTTCTGGTATTATTTGAGTGTCATTTGAGTTTTACTTCTTTTTATGCATGTTTCTTTATCATGCAGACCTAGTTTTACCTGATGCATAGATCCCAGTATGTTCTGATGGGAGTCACTGGGAGTGCTTCTGTTTAATTTTTGCATGCAATTTCCTGGTATTCCTGGTGGGAGTAATACAGATGCCATTAACGTGATGAAACTTGGTTTTCAATTTTTGTATCATTTCAAACTCCACTGATTATGCTTGCCTGTTATACTAATAGTTGCTTATATGGTCTTATGTGTGGAAAATATGTCTGAATTGGATGTACATATATAGAATTTGTAGTTGCATATGTGTGTCCTGGTTTGAGTGAGAACAGAACAATTCTGTTCAGTGATTTTACTTTTGAGCTCAGTTCTTCTAACTAACTGCATTGCCTGAAGTCAGCAGCCTGTGTCTGCTACTAGCAGTGATAACATCCCATGGTTAGAGTTACTACCAAGGATTGGTGTGCAGACCAAGGCCACAGCTGGATCTTGTGTAGGACATTGAGAGGTGCAGAAAGTGAAAGGCTGCACAGGGAGGAGCGGACAGGGCAGGTGACCCCAAACTGACCAGTGAGGGATTCCAGCCCATAGACATCATATTCAGTATAAAGCTGAGGAATCACAAATGTCTCCTCCCTTTCTTTGCCCTCTTGGTCCACTTTGCTGGCTTTGCTTGACTTGGCTCAGGTCCTCTGTCGGTTTCTTCCTCAGACCATCTGAGCAGGACTCTGCCCGTTCTGCCTTCGATCCCAATCTGTGTGTTCCTGAATCTGGTACCAGAATCCAGCTCCTGAACACAGCTCCCATCTGCTGCTGGGCTCAGTCTGGGACTCTCCCAGTGCCTGATTCACAGAATCAGTAGTGATGGTGATGTAATTCCCATCACAGGAGGTTGGGTTTGATACTGGTTTTTTATATATTCCATTTATTATTATTCTTATTTTCATTTTCATGAAAGCTGTTCTAGTTTCCTTTTCTAATGGCTAAGTCTCTCTCCCTTATTCCCTTTCTCTTCCCCTTTGGGGAGGGAGAGGGATTAACAGAGAATGTCTGTTACAGACCTAAGGGGCCAACCTGACCCTAAACCATGACAGCATGTAATAGAGTTAAAGTAAAATAATAGAAAGTCATGTTAAAATTCAGATCTTTGATCTTCCGATTCTGAATTTGGTGACTGTAACTTCTATAAAACTGACATTATTTTTAACACAGAGATTTCCTTTTTAACTTAAATCAGTTTTAAAGCTGTGATTGCAGTAAGCTGCTAAGGACTTGCTCTTTTATGTTAAGGATGCTTTTGTCCATCTGATTTTAGGGAGTGTTGAGGGCTGCTAGGAGTGATCCCAAGTAATCACTTTTAGTTAGAATTCAGTTCTGTAGAGTGCTGAAAATCTCTTCCCACAGAATGCTGCTGAAGGTTGCTAGTCACCTCAAAGGGTTAGTGACTATCACAGCTTGCTTCGCACATGGGACTGCATATGTCACTTGTGATCTCTGAGTCAAACAGACCTTCCACTGCTGTCACTAGAGATTATTCTGTGTAGTTTTGGGCTTGTTTTGCTCTGCTTAGAGTGTGAGTCCATCCTTTATAGTGTGGTAAAATTCTATGGATGGAGACTGCCAGATCCAGCGGAAACAAGTCACTGAAGATGTGGGAAGAAGAAAGACTTGAGATTTTTGTATAATAGCAATAAAAATAATTAGTGCCCTGAACACTTCATATAAAGCCTCTCCAGAACATCTAACCAGTCAGTCACTACAGCAGTGTGACAGTGATCATAAAACTTAATTTTCTTACCAGCTTTGTTAGGTCCTTTTTCTTTTAGTGTATTTTTGTTGTGACATGTGCATTCCAACATCCTCCGTGTAATGCCAGTGGTATCCAGGATGCACTTACCAGAAAATAAGCGGCTCCCCAAAGCCTGAGGGCATTGAACTGCCCTTTTGTTCCATGTAACCTATTGCAGAACTACTCACAGAATGACATGCTTTACTGTGTGTCACCTTATTGCTTTATTATTAGCCTTCGTAAAGGTCAGATGGGCTCAGCTCAAATTCATGAGGAAACAATGCTGTACAAAGTTGGCTTTCCTTATTTCCTCTCTACCAGAGGACCTGCATATTTTTCTGAGGTTTGCAACACTATTTTTTGATATCATGTGGAAAGCGGAGAACTGTTTTCAATTCCCATTGTGGTAATCAATGAGATGTAAAATTGCAGCAGTTCCATGCTGCCTAGAGCCTCTCCTGACAGACCTCGTTTGGTTTGTCAGAATGCATAAAGCACTCATAAGACCGTAGCATTAGCTCTATTTCTCTCTGATGCGAATGAGCACAGAAAGAGACCAGCTCTTAAGGAGACATTTTCATTTGCTTAAATAACCCTGTACAGCTGCAGCACAGCAAAATCTTTGTGTGCTAATGCAGATTTCATAGGATGGGAATAGGAACCATTATTACCCATATGTGTGATACCAAAAAAAGCAATAAGCCTGTGGACTAGCTCATTAATTATTTCATTTCTGAAAATGTCATTCACACATAGAAGAAGTCAAAGTAACCGTCCAGGTATGCTGTTATTTTGTAGCATATTTGTGACTACTCGGGAAAGGTACGTTTGTTGCTCTGCAATGATCTTAAGGAAGGCAGAATGTAAAACTTGCATCTTTCTGTTACAAAAAACCCAGCAAACTCTTTCACATAAATTGAAATAAATTTGGTAGATACTAGTAACTCTAAGTCTTTGAAAGAAGCAAGCAATCAGGAATCAATTGAATTATAAATATTTAAATTTGTTTGGTAGTTCCTTAGAAACTCTTACAGCATATATTTGGGAGAAAGATCTCAATGCTGTGTATTTGGAACTGTACAGAATCACAGAATATTCACAGTTGGAAAGGACATCCTAGATCACTGAGTCCAACCATACTCAAAACAAAAAAACACCTAAAAAAAAAAAAGACCCAACACCTAAATAATAATTAAAAACCCCCACCTAAATACCCTGATCAAAAACAACTTCAAAAACACAAAATAACCCACTCCCTACATGCCTGCCACTAGAGCATGTCCTGAAGCACCAGGTCTACCCATTTCTTAAATACCTCCAGGGATGGTGAC
>JANHGN010002940.1:123768-153459 GCA_024605025.1 Megaceryle maxima | reverse complement strand
GCCTCTCCTCATATGACTTGTTCTCTAAACCCCTCACAAGCTTGGTAGCTCTCCTCTGGACACGTTCCAGCATCTCACTGTCTTTCCTATAACGAGGGGCCCAGAACTGAACACAGTATTCGAGGTGAGGCCTCACAAGTGCTGAGTACAAGGGCACGATAACTTCCTGTCTTCTGCTGACCACACTATTCCTGATCCAGGCCAGGATCCTGCTGGCCTTCTTGGCCACCTGGACACACTGCTGACTCATATTAAGCTGGCTGTCCACCAGTGCCCCCGGGTCCTTTTCTGCCAGGCAGCTTTCCAACCACTCAACCCCAAGCTTGTAGCATTGCCTGGGGTTGTTGTGACCGAAATGCAGGACACAACACTTGGCCTTGTACCTCATACAGTTGGCCTCGGCCCATCAATCCAGCCTCTCCAGGTCCCCCTGTAGAGCCTTCCTGCCCTCAAGCAGATCAACACTCCCACACAATTTGGTGTTGTCTGCCAACTTACTGAGGGTTCTAGGAATATATATTAAAAAAAAAAGCCTCCAAAAAAAAAGCCCAAAAATATTTTCCTGTGGGTGTCATTATAGATGTAGTGATTATGTAGCTTATGGCATCAGCAGTGGACAAGAAACTTCTTGTCGATGCCTGTGATGCAGATAACTACAGACATCCCTTATCAGTCCCTTAGAGGTGTTTATAAAATGTTCTGTTCTCATTCCCTTTGCTACTGAAGCAAACATCAGCTTGGTATAATGGCATTTTTTTTGACTACCTTAGCTGATAAGCAAAGAATGGAATGGATGTTTGTAAATGAGGTGTTCTTTCTCTGCACTGGTTTTACTTTTAGCATAGAAATTACAGGGATTGCAAGTTTCTATCTAGAACTGGTTTCTAGAGCTATACATCCCTTTTCTTTACCTAATGTTGATTTTTCTAATGAATAAATATGAATGAAAATGCAACAGCATTGCCATTTCCAAGATTTCACAAATTGTGTTAAACTTCACAGCAGTGACAAAAAAATAATTGTGTAGTAGTTTAGGGATGTGTGTTTCAGGTATTCCAGATTCCAGCCATTGCCTCAGCTAGCAAGTCAGCATAACATGAGCTTTCACCTCATGACTGGGTTGCGTGGTCTAGATTTAATAAGATGTAGACCTTGCAGATAATAAGATGTAACATCTACCAAGAGAAGAGATTGAGAGCTGGGTGTGTTGGAATCACTCTCTCCACACGGTTGTGTCAGGAACTTGGTTGCTGTAGCTCACCAGGTGTGAATTCTAGGACACAAGTTGGGGGAAACGTGGTGACTGATCTGAAAAGAAGAGATCTGGAGTTCTTCCTGAAGAATTTAACAGTTCTCTTAACAACTAAAACCAATCTTAGATAAAGATATGTCATAAAACATAAACATAATTATCTCTGAACTTCCATTTATGAAGTCTGATAGTAGCAGAATTTGTTTGCTTTGTGGGATTTAGGGGTTTTTATTTGCTTGGGTACAAAAATCTACTTCCCAAGTTGAAAATTGGCCTCATTATACTGGATTTCAGCCAAGGAATATATTTTATTTCTGGAAAGCATTTGAAGACAGGGGGTTGAATTTGAACTATGGGGGCTGGGTGGGGTGTTTCTAATTTTCACATTTATTGAAATGATTTTTTTTAATATTTTTTTTTCCCCCTTCTTTAATACTTGGATACTTTGTTTAAATTTTGCTGCATGTAGATTAACATTTGAATTAGCAGTTTGAATGGTTGGTTTGTAAAGTTCCGTAACTTCTTGTTCCTAGATGCATTCTTTCATTCTCACTCTTTGCACTCTGGACTTCAGTACTACTGGGGCTTTCCTTATGTTTCTGAATGCATGAGTGAAATACGGTCCATGTGTTCTGAATTCTGTCACCTGGTCCTATGTTCATTGCTGACAGACAAATTAATCTGAACCCAGTACTACCTTTTCAAAGCTGAATCACTAGCTCATGTGGTCCTAGCCACATGAAAGTTTTACAGAGCTTTCAAACACATCTCTGCTTTAGACTCATGAAGTCTAGCAAATAGACTTCTGTTCTGGAAGAGCTGAAGTGCAGCCCAGCAAGCTGGAGCAGGAATTGAACTGAGTTTCCCTGTTTCCTTACATATACACTAACCACTAGATTATATGCAAAAAGAAGCAGCTTGTACGCCTGGTCCTTTAAATAACCAGCTTCATGCCCTAGAATGTGTGGGTACCCCAGGATTTTAATTATCTTAAGTGGAACTTTCATGGATTATTACACATGCATTGCACTGGATCTAAAAAAGTAGACTAATTTTAGGTGTAGAATAAAAATAGAAAAAAGAAAAAAAATAGGCCATTCCTGCAAGTATCGCAGTTCTTCATTTGCAACCTAAAAAAGGAGCATTAACATTTAGATAATTCAGGTACAGCTGTTATTCACAGCCAATATAAATTAATACTCTGGGTGATAAAGCTCTACTTGCAAAAGTTTCTAAAAGACTCAACCAGGTAATCTACTTCCAAAGCCTAAGTCTGCTGTGAGACTTTACAAGGCCTAATAGATGCCAAATTAATTCCAAATTTAGCATCTGAAAAAGCCTATATTTTAGAGCACTGAATTTTCTGGAGAGAGAAGTGTGTGGGTTGAGTCCATACATCTTAATGAAGATTCATAAAGCTGGGGAGATAGTGGAGATAGTGTTTTTGATAGTAGGGTTAGCTCTGCTCTTGGTTATGTTTGTGCCATTTTCTATCAGTTTGTTTCTTTATGCTCATGTGCATGCTTCTTTTCCACACATTTTGGAAATGTTCTGCACATTTTGGAAAACCGGTAACATTTTTCACATCATGGTAATTAGTATAACAGGAGGGAATCAGCCATCCCTGGTAGAGATATGGTAACTCTTCCCTTTTCACCTTTCTGAAGGACTAGAACTAATTTTAAATCAGAAGTTATTTCCCAGTTATATCCTTTTTAGAGGAAAGAAAAGAATTTTTATGTCCTTTCTAGATCTAAAGCCCTGGTTTCTTTTCCCAAAGACGATCAGAGACTTCCCTGGCCTGTTTCCATCCCTAAAAGTTGTATCATCCATTCTGAACTACCAACATTGTACTGTTAATGACCTATATAATTAATCACACATAACTAATCTTTCAATGTAAAAGTTTTCATTATTTTTAGTTGTTTGTTTTTTTAAAAAAATATTGAAAACATTGTTATTAGCAAGGAACTAGGTCATTATTTTATAAACAACTTACACATAGGAAAGCAACTGGTATTTTTAACTGCTTTGCTTTATACTGGTAGACTACACTGTTGCAATAGCACTCAATGAAAATCTTTTGGTCTAATCTCTAATGACTCAACACTGATTGTTTTGTGGTGGTGTTTTGTTTTTTTCTTTTCAACTTTCAATAACAACTTTAAGATTGTTCCCTGTTCTTTGGCAGGTAACAGTGCACTGCACCTCCCAGTAATGCAAGCTTCAGTGATTTCTACTCAATATGCTGCAGGGAATATCAGTTATGCATCAGTCCCTGCTTGTCAGTCTCCACTGTCTAGTCACCTTTTTTCATATAATCTTAGAGCTTAGTTTAGATGCAATTCATGCAAATAGCTACTGACATACTGTTGGTGCTCCTATCGGTGCTTTTCCTTAGCACTCACTCATTTTTTCTTACTTGCTTATTGATTAGAAAAAGGCAACAAGCTCTGGTTTAACAAATGGTATATAAACGCCCATTGAAATCCAAGTCCTATATGGATTTTATATGTTATATTTATATGGCATATATATCATATTTATATGATCTGTGATTTCAACATTGTGCACATTTTATGAGGAGAGAGCATTTTTTTAACATGTGATGATTGATAGTAGGGTAAATTTGCTATATGTCAAAAAAGAGATTTTAGTTTTACTAGACCAAAGTTCAAATTCAAAATCAGTATTTGAGGATTTTGCTAGCAGAGCTTGATATTACTAAGTACAGCATAACACTTTATTAGTATTCTTCTTAAAATGTATGTTTAATCGCATACTTAAAAATTTGGAAAGCAATATGATTCATGTATGACTGCTGGAGAATATATATAGTGCCTTAAGAGTAAACTGGTTTGTGTGTTGCTCAATTCAATCAATTTAGCAAGAATTCATATCATTCTGATGGTGTAGGTGTGTTATTTATGAGATGTATGGTTGTGGTATGAACATCCCTCCCTCCCTTCATTGGAACTGCAGTTACTCAAGAGATGTCCCACGTGGTAGTTCCACCAGATAAGTGAAGCGATATTTATTTCCAGAGTAGAACTATCTGAGTCCTAGTTTGCCTCTCCTCTTCATTTTGTAATGAGTCTTTTGTCCAGAAAAATGTTTATCATACAATCTTGGGAGCTAGACTAGATGACCTTTAAAGGTCCCTTCCAACTCAGAACATTTGATGATTCTATGATAATCCCTGGATGGCAAAGTGTTTCATTAAGTTAAACAGTAAGCTATCAACTGAAGTTGTATTATTTTTAATAAAGAGTGCTCTGCTGTTTATTTTGAGTTGGCAAAAGCATGACTTTTTATTCTCTTCAATGCCTACTGAATGCAGGTCATCGCTATCCCCTTGCTTTAGGACTGAGATTTTGT
This sequence comes from Megaceryle maxima, assembly GCA_024605025.1. Lineage (NCBI taxonomy): Eukaryota > Metazoa > Chordata > Aves > Coraciiformes > Cerylidae > Megaceryle > Megaceryle maxima. The sequence continues at coordinate 148,829 of JANHGN010002940.1, read as the reverse complement.
GAATTTCTGAGAAGACTTCTCTTTCCTGGAATTACTCTCCTAGGTATATAACACATGCACATATCACAGGATCATAGAATCATTTAGGTTGGAAAAGACCTTTAAAATCATTGAGTCCAAACATTAATCCTGCTTTACCAAGTCTATTACTAGGCCATATCCCCAAGCACCACATCTACATAGCTTTTAAACACATCCAGGGATGGTGACTCAACCACCTCCCTGGGCAGCCTGTTCCAATGTCGGACAACCCTTTCAGTGAAAAAAATTTTTGTGATGTCCAGTCTAAACCTCCTCTGGTGCAGCTTGAGGCTATTCCCTCTTGTTCTATCACTAGTTACTTGTGAGAATAATCCAATGCCTCCTTTCACATAGTTGTAGAGAGCAGTAAGGTATCTCCTCGTCATCCTTTTCTTCACACTGTATACCCCCAGTTCCCTCACCTGCACATCTTAAGACTTGTTCTCCAGGCCCTTCACCAGCTTAGTTACTCTTCTCTGGACCTACTCAAGTACCTCAATGGCTTTCTTGTATTGAGGTGCCCAAAACTGAACACAGTATATAGCATAAGACAAATAATTTTCTTCATTATTATAAGACAAATCATATTCTTCATACCCTTCTGAAGGAAATCTGTCAGCTAAAAAGCAGGTGTCTTTGAAAATCTTTCTTGATACCTCAAGGAAGATTTTATTCCTCTGTGTTACACCAGCAGGTGATGTTACCTTCTTTTGCAATACTTTGAGGGTACCAAGGGCAGAAAACAGATTAAATTATGGGATAGGTCTTTGGCATTATTGATATATTTGAAACTCTGTATTTGGAAACTCCCTGACTTGTGACTAGGAAGTGGCCACATGAACTAGTAAGCAGGGGCATCCTCTAGCTCCTTTCAAGCTGTTGACTTCCATACTTGGTTTTGAAATGGATTTTCTTAAATTTACTTTGAATTAATAATTGAAAACTTGAGGAACTGGGCATTAAGTAGGTAAGAGATTCCAAAAATTGTAAGTTAACATATAAGCCAGCAAAGGAATAGTATTTCATAGGAAGTAGGAGTGATTCACTTCATTATAATAATTAATTATTATTAATAATATAACTATTAATAGGATTTTTGTTTTCATTTTGGAAAGAAAAACCCAGCATTTTTCAGATCCTTTTCAAAAAAATGAACTTGTGTCTTTCTAAGATTAAAATAGGGCTCTGAAAATCAAGCTTTCTGAAGTTTTCTTTGACTCTCAGTCTTCTAAGACTGTTGTCTCTCCCTTTTGTAGAGATAACAATCCTTGCCTACTCCCTGCAATGTCCTACATAATGGTATGGCAAAAATTCCCCATAGTTATTGCTAAGCTGCAACTGTATCAGGCAACCTGGTAGGGAAGGAAAATATAAGTCTAAAACTAAGAGTTCAGTAGAAATCAGTAGCAGTTGCCCTGTTGCTTTGTAGACAACATGAGTTGGTTTTTCACCTAAGATTTACTTTTTTTCCTCTCTGTCCCACTCTGTTTCATTTCAGCCACACTGAATTTAGCAGTTGATGGGGTTGGCACTGATTTATTTCTTTTGCTGTGTTTAAAATGCTAGGCGATGCTATCAAACGTTCTTCACTTCAATCTCTTTTCTTTCTGCTTGTGAATGTCACACTGTGTTGTACAAACACAGCAGGGATGAAAGCTAACACAAATGCATATTTGTGTCTACAGCACAAAAATGTGTATTTATAGATGAACAAAACCAGGTCAAATTGTTCATAGGGAAAAATAAATTAAACAGCCATTTGTCAGATGAGTATCTGGAGACTTATTAGCAGTCAATAGAACTGATAAAAAAATGGGAGGAATATTGGTGGGAGAGGGGGAAATACTTTTAATGACATTTTGTGTTTATAAACATGCACAGACATTAAAAAGAAGCTAGACCTGTTTTTTCACACTGTGATATTGTTCTGGAATGAATTGCTCACAGCTTTGTATTAGGCTGCAGAAGACAAATAGTCTAGAGGATTGGTTCAACATGGATTAACTCATTTATTGATTAGAGGTACAAAAACATTTCCAATCAATAAAATACGAGTGAAATTCTTTGCTGTGGTAGATCACATAGAAAAGCTGAGAATATTATTTTAGAAATTGGTATTTAGACCTTAACTTGCTTTGGAGAGAGAGCCATGCAGAGTTACCTAATCTCCATCTGCCTAACTTAAACACAGAAGTATAAAAATATTAGCGTACCAGACATAAAACTATTCTTTGTTTCCATCTGGCATACTTGAAAGAAGAAAAATGAGACGTGCCATTTATACGGAAATTATAGGTCTCATGCAGGAAAATAATCTTTACTCAGGATTTCACTGAGCTAAAAATCAGAAAAAAAATGTGATTAGGACCTTGCAATAAGTAATCAAGGTTTATGGAGGTTTGGCCAGTTCCTTAGGGTAAAAAAGTTCTATTATGATAAACAAATAAAATAAAATAAAGCCCTGAATTAGTAAAGCATGTCAACAACTGAAGGGAATTAAAACTGGCAAGAACACGTTTTCAAATCACCAAAAAAACACCAGTAGCTAGTTTTGCTGCACAGTGAGTCAGCAGTTACTCAGAGGTGAGATTTAACCTAACTGCTTTGTATTTACTGGTAGTAAAGAATTATTATAGAGATAATATTTTTGTTTAAGAAACTGTCTGGAGTAGCATTTTCTTTCTGTACACTCTGGGACTGTTGAAAGCCTTATGTGGACACAGCACACTGCAATTTTCCTGGTTTATTAACTTTACCCTTCCTTGTTACCCAACATGTAAATACCCAGAGCTCACACACATTTTTACTAACAGCTTGCAAGTGATTCAGGTTCATAAGTAAAATGAATTTATAAATAAATAAATAAATAAATGCTATTGCACGTGTCCTGGGGTATCCACAGGAGCAGGCAGACCTACCTGTGCTCTTCTGGACTGGCAACTCAAGGCTAGACATAGTAACATAGAGTATCTAAACTAACCTCCTTGCTTTTGTTGGTTGAATACACCCTGTTAGTGATCTTTATTAAAAATAGCAGGAACTGTGTAGCTGTTCTCTTCTGCTTATTTATTTTATTTACTATGTCATTGTGGTAGCAGATACTTTTTTTTTTTTTTTTTTTTTTCACTAAGTCTTCCTTTTACTGCAACTTTTTTCATCCCTTTGCAATCCATAAAAATTATCTTCTTTGAGAACAATTGCTAAAGCCTGATTATAACTTCAATGACTTTGTGTTGCTTATTGCCATCATAAATTTTTAGAAAATATCTAAAGATTTTAGACCAAATTGTGATCAGTTACTGGTATAAGTCTGAAGTCAAGTCAGTGCACTTGAAATGAGGAGCTGAGCATTGAATTAATGCTATTGATTGTTTCCAGAAGGTTTCTTGCAATTCTCCTTGGAGAGTTATTCAAGCAAAGATTGTACTTTTATATTAAGAACAACATTCCTTTCCTCTTTTTTCCTACTAAAACGTCATTTCTCTTGTAACATCCTTTGTCCTTCTTGAATGTTTCACTTTGTCACAATCCATACCCAGAAAACTAAACCATTTTGCACCTCTCTCTTTTCTTTTGAGGAACAGAGAAAGGGAGGAAGATGACCAAAATCAGTCTTTTTAGTGTACATTTATGTAAGCATAGGTGCATGGCAGGTAAGATTTTTCTAGGGTAAATGTGGTAGATTTAGTGCCTAATTATAGCCTTTGATATTTAGAATGAGACTGCTTGCAACTTATATTTTCCTTTATCTCAAAAGACTTCTTTTTCCCCAGTTTTTACTCATTTCCAAAGGATTTCCTTTGGTAGCTGCTTTGGCACAATTCCCATTTTATTAATTCTTTACAAAAGCCTATTATAGCAATTGTGTTATAAAAACTCACGACAAAAAATTCTTTCTCTTCCATCGTCTACTGGCATGTTCTTGAACTTGTTAAAATCAGACTTTTCACAAAATGAAGTGAGAAAACAGGAATGTAAGTCTGTGCTTCTGGTACTCCTCATTAGGGTTATTTTCAGGAAGTTTGGCTATACACTGAAAAGCATATGAAATCATGATCATACTGTGCAAGGGAGGGAAATGCCACACTAATTTTTTGCTTCAATAATGATACTCTGTGAAAAATGAACATATATATGGGGAATCTGCTTCTCGATAACCAGGTACTTAATTTTGGATGATATGTGGAATTTATTTGTATGACAGTAACTGTCAGGAGTATAAACTGAGAGATTTACTGAGAGCTACAGCCTTGTGTCATTGTTCAGAATGACAGAGGTAAAGCAACTTAGGAAATTGTTTTTAATATGTCCATGAATAGAAAATGAAATCTTAGCTCTCTGTTTACTCCAGAAACTTTCCTCCTCCTGTGTAATGAATCATTTTGCATATTTCTATGTTTTCACCATTCTATGTTCTATGTGTGTCTGAGAAGTGAAGCTCTTTTAACCAGCAAGTTCCATCCATCTCTTTTTCCTCTTAATTTTTTTTTTTTAATGGCTTTCTGATTGGAGGAGAAGACCGTGTTGATCAGAGCATGAAGTATTTGTAAAATGCTGTCTGAATAGATGGTAAGAAAGTAATTTTTTTTTTTTTTTTATGTAGCGTAGGGATATTTTCCGTGGCATCCTCAATTTTGCACTAATTATAAAGGAAATTAAAAATCCTGATAAAATAGGGTCTTCCACAAAAAGCTGATGGCTAGTTCAAGGAGAGACAGTCCATACCAGTTTCAAACTACTTTTAGTAAGTAGTCCCATCCATAACTTCCAAACTGTCCCACTTTGAGTTGCAGACACAGACAGAGATAGTTTTAATCTGTTTCCCTCCAGTGCTTTGATGATGCAGGAACTGCTGGTGACCCAACACAGCAGCACAAACTCTGTCTTCATGTTTTGTAAAAGCTCCAGGCTGCATGAAAACTGGAGCCTTACAGAAATACCTAGTATTTCAGGGTGAAAAAGCTTGTCAAAGAATTGACAGGGAGGGCAAGAAATATTAGTGCCTATTACAGGAGGAGCTTTCTACAGAGGTTCATCTTTTGTCTCATGGTGAGCTGTATCCGCTTAGCTCCCCAGTAATGTTGAGGAGGTAGGGACCTCTCTTTGCAAACCAAGGACTGCGTCCTTCCCTTGAGACACTGAGGTGACGTGTTTGGAGCCCAGCATTAGAAGGGAGGAACAAACATCTCTTTGTTTCTGCATCCTCCTTCTAGACATTCTCATAAATAAATATATAAATGAAAACTCTCCAGAATTAGTATAGACTAAGAAAGCTCTGTGAAGGTTGCTAGGCAGCCGAGGCCAAAGGAATAGAAAGCAGGCAAGTCTTTGAAAAGCAGAATCAGTGACTTAAGGGTTATCTGGATCACCATTTACTCCATTGTCTTTTGTCATAAACAAGAGACATTCGAATTTAATTTTATATAGGAAATGACCTATGGTTTTAAAAAATTGTAAATAAAAGGCCTGTTTTATATCTCATTCCTATCAATGTTTTCAAGCTGTAAAATTATATGTATGATTATTATTTCTAATGTTTATTTATTCATTGGCTGAAACGAGAATTTGGTGCAGTAGATTCAGGCTATTACTTGAAAATTATTTAGCAGAGTAATTAATTTTTATCCTTTCATCTGATTTTCATTTTAACCACAATGTGCATGGAAGACTCTAAATGAAGGAAGTTTCCAATGCTGGAACACCTTGCCCTCAAGAGGTGTCTGTGTTTCACGGTCACTAATGACAGAGAAAGACCTAAATTCTGCCACATAAATTCTATGATGTACAGGGAAGCTACTCATTACAGAATACAGCAGTTGACACCCCCCCCCCCTTCCTATTGCTGCTAAGTGTGCAAAAATACAGGAGTAGGCAAGGCTTTCATATGCAAGATTAGGTGATCACATTATTCTCTGATTGCTGCCTTTGAAATAAATATGTTTATATTTGTGTCTTAAATTCTTCTTGAAATCAACTTGCATTATACATACAAGTACATTGAGGGGATGCATTGGAGATTAGAATTAGATGATAGTTAAAGTCCCTAGCAACCTAAACCATTCTATGATTATAGAATAATCAATATAAATTATAGATATATAAACCTGCAACTCTCCTCCCTTCTCAGATAGTGTACTGACAGCTTTGTATTGTGTTTTAGTCCACTTTAGTTCTTCTCTCCCAGTGTCTTCAAACTGCACCTCCAGAAGATGTAATTGCTGCATCGCAGTTTTTCCATATTTGTTTCCTCCACAGGGTGGATGCTGTAGGGGGGGTCCAGGCAGCTCTGTGGAACACTCTTCAAGGAGCTAGTAGGATGAGAAGGTCCAGAAGTAGTTTGGGAAACGAGGAGAAGCATCACCTCCCGAGACGGTAAAGCTACTGAAAAGGTAATTCGTGCTAGGATGTTGGTTTGCAGTCAGCTTTTCAGGCTCCAGGGATGTCATGGCTGGGATTCATGTAAGAAAACTGGTTGGGAATGGGAACACATACCTTTGATGCTGAGTGTTCGTAGGGTCTTCCAGAAGTCTTTTGAGAGCTTCTTAAATCGTACTAAGTTTCCCTTCCCTATGTGAGGGAGAATTTGGAGACTGCATCTTATAGGTCTTTTCTTGTCTTCCTGTGGACCTGTTAGAGAATGCAAATCACAAGTTTACAGTAACTTTCCAAGAAATTCCTTATAAGACTTAAAACTTGGGAACAATGTTGGCTTATCAGCCATTTAACAATTTAGCATCATAAAATGTTGTTTCCCAGGGAGAGTTAATGGCTTTATTTTTAACTGTACATAATCTCAGTGGGTTGTCTTTTTTTCAGTCTCACCTTCCAGGCTTAACTGCTGTGTTTGTGGAGACTCTCTTTCTCCATGAAGTACCAGAACATTAAGTTCCTCTGCTGTCCCAAAATCTCAGCTATATTTTATATTTCTGAGCCAAATTAACCTTTGGTATGCCCATGCTATGCACAGGTTTATTGGTCCTCAGCTAAAATGAAGTTTGCTGAACAAACAGCTTTTGTCCACTCATCCTGCACCAATCATCACCATGTTACTTTTTGAAATATCTGACAGGCTGACTTTCTGCTTCCATTTATTAATGTGCCTTAGTATGTGTAAGAGTATGAGCAATGGAAAACTGCATTGGTGGAAACTAAAATAGGAGTTTTTGATGTGAAAGTTTTCATAAGGATCTATTCTAACACCTCATGAGACAGTAAAAAAGCACAAAGCATCCTTTAATTAAGGTAGTTTTTTTCTTTGCTCAGGAGTATAGATCTTTTGGCTGGTTGAGTACTAGGTTAGGCTGTTAAATATCTCTGGGAAATACCTTCCTTTTTATTGCTGGTGAGCAATAGAATTTAAAATAATAGAATTAATTAATTAATTAAAATATGATTAATTCATTAATTAAAACCATTCAGAGATTCCACTGCTGCAACTCACAAATAGCTTCCATGCTTCACCAGGCTTGGCAGGAAACAGACCAGTCTGCACTCATATAATGTTACTGAGAGTTAGGCCTTTATATACCCAGGAGCAGTGGTAAAGAGTCTAAATCCTTCCCCTCTGGAAGAAACAGAAACTACTTCATTATCTGGGAGAAGTAAGGTTTGATGTCAGAAAGTGAGAGCACACATAGGTCTTACCTCCTGCATTTATACACGTGGTGATAGTTTTCAGTTTATAATCTGCTTTCCAAGACTCTTCCACTCAAAGTTGTTGCTAATCAATTCAACTTAGCTTCTTCAGAATTAATTTGGTTTTCTGTTATGTAGAAGAAATACATTAACATGGCTTTTTGTTAATGAGAATTCCATAGTCTTTACCAAAAAAAATGGCAGCAAATGGTTTTAGGCAATTTACAGTAAACAAAAGATGAGAAGAGCTTACTTACCAGTTGGAACTGGTCTGAGATCCAGAGGATCTGGCATCAGTCCCTAGCTGTGTTTCAGGTGTCATCTTGTTCCTGAAAGTTGAATATGATTCAGCTGTGTGCTCTGGCAGCCAAAAGGGCCAACCGTGTCCTGGGGACCATCAAGCACAGCACTGTGAGACAGTCAAGGGAGGTGATTGTGCCACTCTACACTGCACTGGTACAGCCCCACCTTGAGCACTGTGCACAGTTTGGGGTACTTCAGTATAAGAAGGACATCAAACTCAGAGTGTGTTCAGAGGAGGGTGACCAAGATGGTGAAAGGTCTTGAGGGCAAGACTTATGAGGAGTGGCTGAGGTCATTTGGTTTGTTCAGCTTGGAGAAGGCTGAGGGGTGGCCTCATGGCAGGCTACAACTTCAACGAGTGAGAGAGCAGAGGGAGGGGTGGTGATCTCCTCACACAGGAGGACACAACAAAATGGAATGAAGCTGCACCAGAGATGTTCAGGTTGGACACTGGGAAAAGGTTCTTCACTGAGAGGGTGGTTGGTCACTGGAACAGGCTCCCCGGGGAAGGGGTCGTGGCATTAAGCCTGTCAGAGTTCAGAGAGCATCTGGATGATGCTCTTAGTCGTATGGTTTAGTTTTAGGCAGTCATGGGAGAAGCTGGGAGTTGAAATTTATGATCTTCCTACTTGAGATACTCTATGAATCTAACCTCAGTGCCATAGAGAATGGTTTGGATTCCAGGCTTCAGACTGGGAAAAGTAGTTACAACCCTTCAGGGCAAAGATGGAAAGAAACTGAAATGAGATGACATTGTGATATCTTCATCTGCAACATACTAAATACAGTTTGAACTCCTCCACCCCTATATTTAATGAGAAACAGGAAGCTTAATGGATTGATGTTTCAGTCTGTAATTCATTGCTTAAATTATATTTCATGTGAACTATTGTTGGAAATGCCATTTTGACTGAAGGAAGGGGGAGATAAGAATGCTGTTTTAATATACCTTGAAATCTTGATGGTAAAAGGTAATTTATATTTTCAGTAAGAGGCTTTCATCTTCATTGGAGTCTAATGATATTGATCTGATATCAGTACTAAGTATATATTCTTGAATTCTGACTAGATTCTGCTTCTGTAGGGGAACCACCAATGTTTCATTTTGTTCCAGCAAATTGAGCTCTTCCTTTGCATTTGTTTGGTTGGTCACTTTACAAGCAGCTGCATTTTGCTGTTCTGTCTGATAAATACTTTTTTTTTTTTTGTCTATTTTAAGATTAATGGTTTTAAGTTTTATATTTGTGGCAATCACTGTGCCCCTTCAAGGGTATTTATATAGGAAAGTCATTAAGGTCAATTCTGGCTTTGGCTTGTTTTTTCCTTTTCTAACAGCTAAGAAACCACTTGTGTTCCGTGATTTATGGAAAAGTTCAAACCTTCCAAATTATGCTTCAGAATCAATTGTTCTTAAACATAATTAAAATCTCCATTTGAGAATAAGACATGTCCCAGAGTTTGAAATGGAACAGGAGAAATGAGATACTCAAATGGAAGCAGAAGTCCATTTCACCTTATAACAATTCACATGTCCAGGTTTAGAACACAGCTTGTGTTTCAAGTGGCTGTAGGTACTGCCCTGTGTGTGCACAGCCAGCTCTGTACAGATGGAGATGGGTAAGAATGCAGACTTACCTCTTATCTTTTGTATGACAAACTGTGTAGGCGGTGCCTGTTGCTAGCAAGCAAAGGCAACGCTCAGCTAAGTAATTTTTTATATTCTTTATAAATGAAAACTGGGAAGCTTCTGTTGAGTAATTTTGGTGGTTTTTTTTCGTTTTCACCAAGAGACCTCTAGAGTTTTATCTTAGAAGGAGGAATCCTTAGACAGAACTAAAGTTGATAACCCTCAAGAGACAAATGGAGATGGGAGAACTTAGCAGCAATTCCTTCAATATTTTACAAAAGATTAAATCCTGTGACATCAAGAGAATAGACCATTGGATCTTTGAAACAATCTTAGAAATCAAATATGAAAGAGATGATTTACCAGGTAGCTTTCACCTACATTACTCAGTGCCATATACATGGTTCTCTACACAACTGATAACACTGTATATACTATATGTGGTATGTTTTGTCGGGAAAAACAATGTGTTCTTTCTGTTTAATGTTACTGTATGAAACTAGTCGGAAAGCTGGCCCCTTTAGTGAGTCAGGATGCCAGTGATTCAGTGTCTCAATTTACTTTCTTCTTCCTTTCTTTAAGGTTGGTGTTTGTTCATCTGCCACTTTTGTTTTCTATCATTATTTCTCAATTATTATTTAATTTCTTACTAGTTATGCTCCTCTTCCTGATTTCTGTCATGGTTTAGGCCCAGCTGGCGTCTAAGCCCCATGCAGTCGCTTGCTCACTCCTCCCCAGTGGGATGGGGGAGACAATCAGAAGGGCAAAAGTGAGAAAAACTCATGGATCCCTGTGTTGTCAACACTGGTGCCAGCACAAATCCAAAATATAGCACCCTACTATGAAGAAAATTGAAATCTATCCTATCCAAAAGCAGCACATTTCCCATTTAATTCCTCAAGTTCTGTTATGGTAGGTGGCAGAAAACTGGTCATCTCATACTGAAGGCAAATAGTTTGGGGTGTTTACCATTTGTAAGACTCAATATTCAGGCACCTTCCTCTGAATATTCTGGTTCCTGTACTGTTCCAGGATCCTGTCCTGAAATTTTTAACTTGTTAGTGGAAATTTTGCTTTGACTACAGTACAATAAAACTGGTGGTAGAAAAAATTATCTGAATACCAAATAGTAAAATTTATATCCTTAATTCCCATAACATCTTGGGGAATTGTGAAGGATTAGCTGTTGAGTTGGCAACATCTGGTTGACAGATAATAAAAACTCAGCCCCAGACTACTTTAAGCCTCTTCTGACCCTAAAGGAGAGGGTAAAGGGGAGGGAAAGAATTTATCCTCAGGTACCTCAAGAAGTCAGTTTTGATGATGTGACATTTACAGATATGTATTGATGTGATGTAGAAGGTAAGGTCTTTGTGGGAAGTTGTTCATGTACCAGAGATCAGATGCATAACAATTTTTGTTTATATCCAATGTCTGATACAGTATTTACATGAAGATACTAAAATTGGTAACAAGAACTGAAGCTTACCAAATTACCTGGATTAAGCAAGACAATTATTAAAAAAGAAAAATGAAAACAACTGTCAAGACACAAGGTGTCTGAATGTAGCTAAAACTCCCCAGGGCTTTTACACCCTTATGAAAGAAGCTGGAGATGGAAGTTAGGAATCATAGAATCCTTTTGTTTGCAAGAGACCTTTAAGATTGTCAAGTCCAGCAATTAACCCAGCACTACCTGGTCACCACTAAACCACGTCCCTCAGCACTCCATCTCCATGGCTTTTAAACCCTTCCAGGGGTGGGGACTCCACCACTGCCCTGGGCAGCCTGGGCTAGGCCTTGACAACCCTTGTGGGGAAGAAATTGTTCCTCCTGTCCAACCTAAGCCTCCTCTGGAGCAACTTGAGGCAGTTTCTTCTATCAGTTTTTACTTGGGAGAAAAGACCGACCCCCAGCATGCTCCAATTTCAGATAGTTGTAGACAGAGATATGGTCTCCCCTGAGGTGATTTCTCCTTTGAGACAAGGTCTGTCCCCAAGTTACCCTTGTGGAGCCTCAAGTACGGGGGAAGTGTGGAATTCATGTGGCTTTTGAGCAAGAGCATGCTAAAAGAAATTTGCATGAGGGATATGAATGAGACGTTGTAAGCATAGACTAGAACAATATTTTATAGGATTGGGTTGCTTTTTTTTTTTTTTTTTTTCTTCCCTTCCCTGCTTGCAGTGTATAAAACCTTAATCTCAAGTTTTGCTAGGAGTAGATTTTTATTTTTAAACCTGTCTTGTGGTGAGGAACAAGATGCATCCTGGTGAACCAGAAGGGCTGACTATATTGCTAGAGGTAAAAAGTCAGAATGCATATGCAGGTAGTGAAAAGGAGCTGCACCGTGAGACACAGGTGCTGAGTGTGCTTCCTGCTGCTCTGTTAAGCATTGGTACAGGATGGTGGCTGCCAAAGATGAGCCTTTGGGAAGGAATTCCCCCTGGCAGAACAGTTCTTGCTTCTTCCTGCTGAGCAGCAGATGGCAAAGAGGCTGCCTGCATCAACAGGCAGACCTGGATATGCTGTGCCTCTTTAGGATGAAGATTACTTTAATCCAGTAAATTGTTGTTCATTTCAGTTGTATAGATATTTGAACTGACTTAAAGTAAAAGAAAAATTATTCTGGGGATAATCCCTGTGTTTTTTTCTATTTGGCAAGTGAGCAGTATGGACAAGGCTGATTTTAGATAACATAAAATGTAGTAGCTAACATAGATGAGCTAAAGCGTGAATGTGTCTCTAATATATTACAGCATTGTTTTATATTGGAGCATTGTCTTATATTTGGGGTTGTTTGGCCTGGAGAAGAGAAGGCTGTGGGGACACCTTCTTGAAGCCTTACAGTATCTGAAAGAGGCCTACAAGAAAGCTGGGGAGGGACATTTTACAAGGGCTTGTAGTGATGAGACATGGGGTAATAGCTTCAAACTGAAATATGGTAGATTTAGATTAAAGATTGGGAAGTTCTTCACTCAGAGGGTGGTGAGACACGGGCACAGGTTGCCCAGGGTAGTTGTGGGTGCTCCATCACTGGAAATATTCAATTACCAGGTTGGACAGGGCTTTGAGCAGCTTGGTCTTGTGGGAGGTGTCCTCCCCATGGCAGGGTGGTCAAAAGTCAATGATCTTTAAGGTGCCTTTCAACCCAAATCTTTCACTGATTCCATGATCCTATCCTGGTCAAGCAGGCTATTATATATTGTCATAATATAATTTCCAATACTTTTCTAACATTGTTATATGATGGCAGTGCCTATGATAGTTGATTAAAAGAGTGGTGTGATCGTGGAATAAAATAGAGGTCTGCATCATTCAGATGCTGCAATTGGGGGAGCAATATCTTTATTTAATCCTCCAAATTTATATCTAACATTTTGCTTTGTTTTGTTTTACTGGGCTGATTACAAGAGTATTTGACCACTTCACAGTCATTAACTCCTTTAGATGCGTAACATAATGAGAGATGCCTCTCTGAACACAGTGAGCCCCTGATTAATACTTAAAAATACAGTACCTCCTAATGAGAATGGCAGCACGCTGGCTAATGTATTAAATAACCAAGGAAGCACAAAAGTGCTCAACTTCGCTGAATATTGCGCTCAGAAATGGGTTTCTGTTGCAAGACTTCATGTTTAAAAGCCATAGATCCTGCAAGTGAGTAGGTGATCTGTTTATCTTTGCAAGTCCTGTTTCATGATCATCCCTCCAGTTTTACAAAGAAGCTGAAACACAAAGGTGAAGCATTAAGGAAATGAGAAGTTAGAACCCCTTTCCTACTGTCTTTGATCTAGAAATCTGAGCCTTTTTCCTGAGAGAAAGCACCACTTAGTCTATTTAAATTCATTATTATGTATCTTTATAGCTCTGAAGGATCTGAGTGACTACAGTTGAAAATCATCCTAATGTGGAAACACCCTAAACAGAGAAAAGCTGCTTTAGTCATGGGAGTTAAATACAGAGAGGTAGTGATGGTCCTCTCTTCAGTCCTGTACATGTTCTTAAGGATAAAGTATCACTATTTATAGCAAGGGGTTAATAGCTAAACTAGACAATATCATCCAGTTGCACAACTGTCCCTATTTACTTTTGCCAGGAATACTAAAGTTTCAGCACTGCACAGTCTCTATGTTTTGAGCTGTAAGCAAGAGATCTTCCTATTTCTCCTGTCCTCGGATCCTCTAAGTATATATTAATCATTGCAACTAGTTGACAAGTTCCACCATAATGGGTAATGTTGGCAAATATCTGCTAGTGACAGATCTGAGAGTACCAGAAGGCTGTGCTACCTTTCAGTGAGACCTGTACAGGCTGGACATTTGGGTGGAGGGGAACCTCATGAAATTCAGCAAGGACAAGTGTAAGGTCCTGCAACCAAGGAGGAATAACCCCCTGCACCAGTACAGGTCAGGAGTTGACCTGCTGGAAAGCAGCTCCACAGGGAAGGACCTGGGAGTCCTGGTGAATAAAAAGCTGCCCATGAGTCAGCGGTGTGCCCTCATGGCAAAGAAAGCCAGTGGTCTCCTGGGGTGCATTCAGAAGAGTGTGACCAGCAGGTCGACAGAAGATCTCCTCTGCTCTGCCCTAATGAAGCTGCTTTTGGAGTATTGTGTCCAGTTCTGGGCTCAGGAGTTCAGGAGAGACAGGGAACTAACTACTGAAGAGAGTGCAGTGGAGGCTTTGAAGGTGATTAAGGGACTGGAACATCTCTATGCTGAGGAAAGGGTGAGAGCCCTGGGGCTGTTTAGCTGGAGAAGGCTGAGAGGGGATCTGATCAATGCTGATCAATAGCTAAAGGGTGTATTTCAAGAGGATGGGGCCAGTCTCTTTTCAGTGGTGCCCAGTGACAGGACAAGGGACAATGGGCACAAACTGGAACACAGGAGTTTCCATCTGAACAAGAGGAAAAAATTCTTTCTTGTGAGGATGCCAGAACCTGGCCCGGGCTGCTCAGAGAGGCTGGGTAGTCTCCTCCTCTGGAGAGATTCCAAACTTGCCTGGACAGTGAGATCCTGGGCACACTGCGCTGCATGACCCTGCTGGAGCAGGAGGTTGGACAAGGTGATCTTCAGAGATCCCTTCCAACCCCCAGCATTCTGTGACTCTGTAATCCATTCCTTTACTGCAGTTAAAAGCCAAATTTCAAATTACCAACACAAAAATAAAGAAGTGTTCTTTGAGAGGAAATTGTAATTTGATACTGAGTTGGTTGTTTAAAAATGGAGTTTCAAAAGGAAAAAAGTGTCATCATCCAAAAAGTAAAAAGTGAAGAATGAGGCTTGCACACTAAATTGGTTTGATCCATGTTATCAATAACAGATTCAAGTTCCATATAAACTTTACACATCATGCACAGTTGTACAGTGAAATCAATGATTATTCACTTGCTTAAATCAAAATTCTAATTAACATGATGAGCCACGAAAAAAACAGTAAGTCAATGCTGGGTTTAGGAATTTGTGTCAAAGTAATGACACCATTGCTGTAGCTGCCATACTTTAGTGTGTCAGAGTCAGGTGATCAGGCAGGGCTAATAAAGAACCTCTTGAATATTAAGCCCGGATCCAATGATAGCTTGCACCTTTCCTGACCTCCATGCTTGGGAAATTTCTCTTACTCCCTATTTTGTTCTGTAATATTCCCAGGCTTTTTTTCTTCTAATGGTTCTATCTCAAACAGAATGCCACCAGAAATGCTTCTCTAATTACCTTTTCTCTGGCCCAGATAACAGGGTGATGAGATTCAAATAACAGCTGAAGTTTGCTAAGAACGTCTGAATAAACCAGACATGCAGCCTTTTACAATAGTTGTATGTTTTTTCTCTTTTTATTTCCTATTTCTGTTTGATTAGAAACACAACCTGAGCAATGTTTTAGAAGGTGAAAATATATAATGTTTCAGAATACAAATAATGTTTTAGAAGGTGAAATCTGATTTTCATGGGCTTTAATCTGATGTGTGGGAAGTGTAAACCTAAACTTCTATTTGTTTGAACTTACTGGCATACATTTTCTGTTCCAGCTTATTGTGTGTGTTCTTCGGTGTCCTTCATTAATGGATGTGGTGAAGGATGAATATTTGACATTACTTATCTTATATATCTATATATCTATAGTTTCAGATTTTCCTGAGCCAGGTGTGAACAAAGACTCTCCTGTAGGAGAGTCTAATGTGGAATTAATGTGAGAATTTCAGAATTATAACTGTAAACTATACAGAATAAAATAACAGGGAGTCTTTATTCCAACATCCTTAGTAATTACTTCCTGAAAAAAAGATACAATATTCTAGGTTCTCATAGACTATCATATTATTCATTACGCTATTTTCAAGTTAGGCGCAAAAAAAAAATGTTGACGCAAGTAGCTATAATCAAGGAACATGTGAAAACTAAACTAGGGATCATCCAGATAAGAAAATGCTACGAATGTCTTCAAAATAAAGGATTTAGCCTCCATTTTTAGACTCAGAAACAGATTTGGTGTGTTTTTTTTAGTCATTTGTTAATCCTGATCTGTGTAGTCCTCATGGAAGAAACAGAAGAAAAAAAAAAAATCTGAAAACAAAACCTGTTTCTAAATATAGCCTCATCTGAAACCGTAACTCTTAACTGAAATCAGAAAATGTCTCTATGGCTTTTGGGAGGGGTGTTGGGGAGTTGGAGCTTTCCAAGGTTGCTTGTCCATTCAGCTGCATGAACATCTATATACTTGATTTTTTCTTTTGTTTTCTTTCTATCTTGAACCAGAACTTCTTTAGTGTTGATTAAATTATTGGTATGTACTTTGATGATTTACACATTACTAGAGATAAACTTCAGAAGTGTTGAAAACAACTGAAATGAAAACAAGGAAGGACTGATGGGGAATGCATAAGCACTATTTGTTGGCTATAATAGTTAAGGTTTATTTGGAAAAAAAAAGAGTTCATTTACTCTGATATAGAAGAAGGTTATAGAGCTGTTGGCATATAGAATCATAGAATTGTTCTGGTTGAAAGAGACTTTCAAGATTATCAAGTCCAACTGTTAACACAGCATTGCCATGTCCTTCAGCACCCCATCTCCACAGCTTTTAAAGCCCTCCAGGGATGGGGATTCTACCACTGCCCTGGGTATCCTGGTCCAGGGCTTGACAACTCTTGCAGGGAAGAAATTGTTCCTCATGTCCAACCTGAATGTCCCCTAGTGCAGCTTGAGGCCATTTTCTCTTGTCCTATCGTTTGTTCCTTGGGAGAAGAGGCTGACCCCCACCCCAATCCAACTCATGGAGTTGTGGATACCCAGGAGGTCTCCCCTGAGCTTCCTTTTCACCAGGCTGAACATCCCCAGTTCCCTCAGTCCTTCTCACAAGACTTGTTCTCTAGACACTTCACCAACTTCATTACCCTTCTCTGGACACACTACAGCCCCTCAATGTCTTTCTTGGAGTGAGGGGTCGAAAAATGAACCCAGTATTCCAGGTGTGGCCTCTCCAGTGCCCAGTCTAGGGGGACAGTCCCTGCCCTAGTCCTGTTGGCCACACATGTGCTGATCCAAGCCAGGATTCTGGTGGCCTTCTTGGCCACCTGGGCACACACTGGCTGATGTTCAGCTGGCTGTAGACCAACAGCCCCAGCTCCTTTTGCACTAGGCAGTTTTCAGCCACTCTGTTCCAAGCCTGGAGCATTGCAGGGAGTTGTTACCCAAGTGCAGGACCCGGCACTTGGCCTTGTTGAACCTCATCCAATTGGCCTCAGCCCATCCATCTCTGATGCTCAGAATCACGCCTGCACACTGTCATACCAGGAATGCCACAGTTGTCTCTAGTTCCCTGCATATGAAAAGGACAAATTCAGTCTCACTATTGTACATTATGTTCTCCACTTGAAGGGACTGCATATTCCCTAGTCATATCTATGGATTTAGTTCATGTGAGAAATTACATTGAACAGGATATGTAGACAACTGTGTCGACCTGTATACTTCTCAATACATATCTATATTGTTTATAATGAGTATGAAGATTAAAATAAATTTGTGAGGGCTGTAAAATTTATCAAGGCTAAATTAATTTGTAACTGAGCTTTTATTCATATTTTATTTATTTTTATTCATTTTTTTAATTCATATTTTTTATTATTTTTACTGTGTTCCTCCTGAAACAACTGTAATGAAAGTACATATGCACAATCTGTTGACACCTCTACTTTTTACTTTCTTCATTTCCTTAGACAAGCCTCACTGAAATAGAAATTTGCTATACATCTTCACTTCCTTCTTTTTCCTTCTTCAAAATGGCTGTAGATCCTATGTAAGGATTGCCATGGTAGAAAATCTCTTTTATTTCCAGTAACATGTGGGAGGGAAGGAATGGTTTGACTGTATGCATCTACATAAATATTATGATGTTACCTTCAAGTGTCTGATCATGTTTTAGTCATTCCTTCACCACCCATTGAGACCTCACCTCATTCATTACACAGGATGACAGAAAAGGAACTGCAGACAAAGAAGTCTGGGATATTTTCTGAGTGCTTGTCTTTGCAACTGAAAGAATTGACCTTTTTCTGAGGGCAATGTGTTCTTAGATGTAATACAGACACAATTTTTGCCTACTCTTATTAGGAAGTTTAAGCTCTGTCAGTGAGTCCTCAGAACTAAGTAAAACCAGCTGTATGTGGAGGGAAAGCACATTATGGAGTTGAGCTCTTCAGTGCATCTGAGAAATGAGGGCGCTTCACTAAAACCTTTGGTTTTTTTCTCCAGCAGTAGGTAGTATAAAGAGGAGGGATGCTAAGGACTAAATACTCCTGATGCCCTGACTTGAGTTGCCATTTGCGTACTTTACACTTTGTTTCTCTCCCAAAGAAACACATCTGCATTTATAATACGACTTTGGGGTTGTTTAAACTTGGTGTTAAGAGATAATTGATTAACTTCTTGATTTTTTCCTTACTCAACTCTGAAGAGCTGTTTTCAGTCTCCTTTGATATACTCTTACTGTCCTCCTTCTGCATTTAATCAATTCTTCTGCATTCACTTGGTCTTGCAGTTCTGTCCTTGCAAGTTTCAATAGCCTCATCATATTTGGTTCCACTAAAGACCTCACAGAAAACACTGAGAAGCGTTCTTCTTGGAAGCAATTCTGCCTGTGTTTCATCAATTTCATTTGTGTTGAATTATGATTTTTTTTGTTTCTCCTGTTGCTGACTCACCCTGCCTTTCTCTACCCCACATAGGTACAGTGGTTTCCTGACACTCTGTCATTCTGTCTTCCAGATATGTGTTCCAGTTAGTAATTAGTACTTGTCCTTGTGTCCCCCAGCTCTATTCCACTCTGTCCTGAGACAGTGATTCAGTAGCTCATTCTCCTGAAGTTGACTCTTTCCCTGCTGTTTGCCCCTATGACTGTTTATGGGGTTTCATGATGAGACAGGTAGATACTGATCTATTTTTAAAATACTCTTCCTTTACAAGGAAGCTTGTTATTAACCTGGGAAATATAACCTGGTTCCCCAGAGATCTGTGCAGTGAGTGGAATTCTACCAGCACCATCAAACACGTGTTGTGGGGATGAAAATGTCTGGATGGGGGCACGGGAGGCAGGAGCTTCCTGAGAAAGACACAGTTGCCAAGAGAGACGGCTGTGGAACAATGGTCTATTTTCCTTGTCATCTTTCCCTGGGTCTTTTACTTCAATGATTGCATTTAGCCAACTTTCTGAAAGTTAAAAGCCCTTTCAGCCCATCTGTTTTTGAGTGATCTCCACCAGTCAGTATTATCCAGCCCCTCCAGGACAGAAAAGTTAAAAACAACTGTGCTTATTGACTTCGTTTTGAAGGAGCTGAACTGTTCCCAGCAATTAAAGGTAATTTGAAGTTTTCTCGGAAGTGTAGAAATGGGAGTAAGTAATCATAGTCCTTTTTACTTGCCAGCTCTGCAGGGATTTAGCTGTTGCTCACTGACAGCTCTTTCTTTTAACCTTTATGTGACCTCCAAGGGATTTATAAGCCACACTTAAGAGAAAACAGAGCTAATCTAGTGCCCTTCCTGATCTCAGATGCCACCTTTCTGTGAATAAAATGTGCCTTATGCTCTTCTCTTATGACTATTCTATTCTCTTGTGGAATGCCATTGTCCTTGGGAGAAATGCAACATGCAGTATTGATTTTACTGTGAGATATACGGCAGGAATGTGAGGCCATGCGTAGAGTTTGTTAAGCAGTTCAAGTTAAATAGGCACAAGAAAACAGTAGATGGGAGCCCAAGATGTAAGATACAACTGGGCAGAACCTCAGGGACAAGGGATGACATGAAGATGGCACCTTCTTACCTAGAAGTTCATCTTTGCAGTCTGTTTTACTGACAGAGATATATGTCTTACAAAATTATGCCGAACTAGTCTTGCTGTAGGAGGAGCTGGCTTCTGTTCCACTGTAAGGATTCTGACTTGTCAGGGATTTTATTTTTGGTAGGGATGATATAAGATGCATAAAGTAAGTTGGACTGGCTTTCCAATGTAGAGTTTATGATCCTCTTACTCAGAAGGCATAGGTGTTCTTCCCCATCAGTGGACAAACAAGACTGTAGCTTCTCCTCATATATATATACACATGACACTTTTATTACTTATACTGGGCTACTACCAACAGGAGAGTTTCCTTCCCTTCTCTTGCCTTGCACTGAAAACACAGATGGACACATTTTCTGTCTTTAGTTT
The DNA here is from genome assembly GCA_024605025.1 of Megaceryle maxima. Classification (NCBI taxonomy): domain Eukaryota; kingdom Metazoa; phylum Chordata; class Aves; order Coraciiformes; family Cerylidae; genus Megaceryle; species Megaceryle maxima. Next base: position 128,543 of record JANHGN010002940.1, on the reverse strand, counting down.
GGTAATTCTGCATGTCACCAACAGGAAGTTCTTGGTCCTCACTTTGAGCCTGTGTTCACTTTTAAGACTTTGCTTACCTACTTCAGTGTGATAGCAACAGACCAGTGATGATCACCAGATCCAGTGCTGTAGTTTTTGTTGCTAGCATGGTGCATCTGCTGCTGTAGAGGCTTTTTGCCTTTTGTCTTTCTCCCTTACTGGTGCCGTGCTTTTGGCTGTTTAGGGGTTACTCAGCTATTGAAGTCCACAAGGGGACGTGTTCCCAGACATTTGTCTAACCTCATCCAGAGAAATCTGAGACCTATTCTCTCTGTGCTGCCAGCAGGAGTGCTCTGCTTGCTTTTTGTGTTTAAGCTACTACTACACACACATACTTAGGTTTGGCTCCTTTGGTAAAAGCTCACCTAATGAGCTATTATAGAGAGCAGCTAATGGCAATGAAACCTTATCCCCCCCTCCCTGTATAATTTTTCCTATCTACTTATGAAGCCTTTCTGCACTGTGTGATTAATTTTGCTAATCTGAGACTTTTAAATTAATCATTAATTAATGCATCTGGCTGTTACTCAGTATCTGAGATCTGAGTGGCCTTGCACTGTCCACACTCTTACCTCAGTATACTTACATATAGTGCTGTAAGTTATTAACTGGTAAACAACCACTGAAAATTTACTTCATGCACAGGTTATTCTGTAGAGTGCTGTTGTCCTGGGGAATAGCTGTTCCATGTCATTAAAATCATCTTGTTTCCTGAGACGTCACATATTTGGAGAACTACTTCTCTCTGAGGGTGGTAGACACTGGCACAGGTTGCCCAGGGAAGCTGTGGATGCTTCATCACTGGGTGTGTTCAGTTACCAGGTTGGATGGGGCTTTGAGCAGCCTGGTCTAGTGGGAAGTGTCCCTGCCCATGGCAGGCGTGTTGGAACTAGATGATCTTTGAGGTCCCTTCCAACCCAGACAGTTTCACGATTCTGTAACTGTGGGTCAAACCCACAAGGGGTTCTTGCTGTTAGTGCTTATTGCAGTGAATGATTCCCATCAGAAATTCTGAGCTGTTTCCAGTGCTGCAAGACATCCCTCAATATCAGAGTGTGGGCTTGGTGTGATGAAATAAAATGACCTATATTCACTGATATTTTTCCAATTTTGTAGGAAGGTAAAATTTGATAGTTACATGATGTGACTGTGATTTGATATAAGCTGTTAAATGACAGGTTCAGTCATGCAGTATTTGCCTTCATCTTTCTAGACAACAGGAGATGCTTGTCTTCTCTTAGGTTTTACTTCCTGATTTCTTTTCTGCCAGTGTGTTCAGTCACATAATGTATTCAAACAACAAGGGAATTTAACAATTAATTCCTGTTACTACAATGTGTAAAGTTTTAGATAGAACTTTGAGGGAACAGGAGAAAACCCCAGGAAAATCAGACAGAAAGATTAAACCTTAGACCAAAGTCAGCTCCTGCTGGGCATTGTACCACTCCAATACATCCCTCATCTTTGGACTGCGGTTCATGTGCTGTTCCATTAAATAGCTAATTTTTATGAGCCACAGAGCATTCACAGAAGTTTCTTTGTACCACTTCAAGTAATAACAACATCTGATACTGTGAGGGTCTAAATATTCTTTTGTTCAGTTTCAAGTTATGAGGCTTTCGGGTGATCAGTGCTTTCCAAAATTCAGACCTCTAGTTTCATGCTGCAGTCCATAAATTTTTGTGCCTGAGGGCTCAGATATTTGACCTAATAGGTAAGGTAATAGGCATAATAGGTAAGAGGAAAAATTGACTGCATTTTGAAATAAACATGGTAGAAAATTATTTTGAAATAATCTTGCTGTATGCATTTCATTCTCTTTTGTCATAGTGCCTATTACACTCTGAGCTCATAAAACACTCAGATGTGTGCTTAATTGACAAGCTCATCAGTAGTGCTGCTTTATTCATGACTCCCACATGCAAAGAGCTGGCCATGACCCTCCAAGACAAATGATGAGAAAATAAGAGGTAATATTAAATATTCTGTGTTTCACCTTTTTTCTTTTGGATAAGAGAAGAAAAACTTGATTTGGTATTGGTGGCTTAATGGTAGCCTTCTTTAATGTACATCTTCAGAAGGTGTAGGGTTCTGAAGAGGAACTGTGAAGATGGTGACCAGACTTATATGGACCATAAGCAGCAAGTGATCAATAGTGAATATGCAAAATTTAATAGAATGGGCTAGACTTCAAGTATAAGAAAACAAAATAAGCATCTCTGCTGTTTCTTAAAGAGCTCTGCGGTGGTTTAGGTTTAGACATTTGGAATTTTGAAATTTTAACTGCTTGCTTAAGTGATATATGCAGTGTGGGAGATGCAATTACATTGCTGCAAACATAGCTACAGCAAAAATATGTGCTGGAGACAAGTATTTAAAATGACAGTGGTGCATAAAAGAAACCTGACAAGTTGTGAAAATTGGAACTCTATCGCTTCTTGCATGATATTCCGGGAACTATGTTAAAAGGAAACAAGACTAATCTTAATGAAACATGACTTCTCCACTGTGCCAAATTATTATAAACTGAATCTGACTGGCTGCTGCACTGGTGACATTTTCTAATCCAATTTAATGGATTCCAGCACTTGGCCAGGCAGCTGTTGAAACCTCCCATTGATTGCAACCTATGTCATCTTTTCATCTGCCTGTTTTGCATTTCAGTTATCATCCCCAGCTCATTTTGACTCTTCTGATCAGGTGGGTATCGAGCAAATGTCTACTATCAAAATAATTCAAATATTGTATGTAATTTCCTGTAATGATTCTGTCCCACCTCCAGTTTGCATTAAGCTCTTGTCTCGGGTAATAACTAAATTGCACTTCACAGGTAAAACTTGTTATTGGCTCTTCGTGTTTTCCAGGCTTGGTCTGCTTATTGCGCCTCAGCGAGTTTTCCTTCTTTACTGCACTTTTTTAAAAATCTGTGGTGGTCAAAATCCCTCCTCCATGCATAGGACATACATATTACCTTACTATATTCTTCATAGAAGAAAGTTCAAGTCTCAGCTTCCAGTTTTCAAGAGAATAAGATGCTCAAGTTTTTCTTCTACCACTGTTTCATATGATACACTCTTGGTTATGTCACTTAAGCTGTCCATGCCTAAGTTTAATGGTATTTAAAATTAATACCATAATAATTAATTAGATTATGTAATAAATCCTTTGAAAAATCCTCTTAAGTTCTCATCTGTAAGGTGCTTTATAATATGGAAATAGTCATAGAAATAAATTAATTTAATTTCCTGGGTTTCAGTCCAATATCATAAGGTTCATGCATTTTGTTTTGTTCTCCCCACACCCGCTTCATTTTTTGGGTCCTAAGTTAGTTCACATCTCAGTTCTTACCTCCAAGTATCAATTTCTTATTGTGCATATATGTATCAAATAGAATTTTTAAGATTCATTACTCATATTCCATATGAACCACTGAAGTCCTAATTGTAAAATAAGCCTCTTAAAAAACATAGATTATTTTCCTTTCAACCTTCTCTGCAATTTAGAAGCAGGCAGTGAAAACATGCCGTTTACAGGTGAGGCGTGCTGCCTGGAGTGAGAGTCTTAATAATACTCCACACATTTTGGCCCATTTAATACTTTTTGGTACCATGAACTATTTCAAAGAGGGTACCAAAACCCCAAGTTACTTTCTGACCTTAGTTTCATGCTTTTTGGTGGGGAGGAAAAAAACAACAACCCTAACATACAAGTGCTCTGTGTGTGCTGTTGTCTCTGAGAGACAACTAAATCACAAGTTACTTTACAAGACCCCAGGCCTGCTAACTACAGATAGGAAATGCTTGTCTCAAAGGGGAAAAAGAATCCTGGGTCAAGAACTATCAGGGCTGCTAGAAAGGTGTTTAAACTAGATTTGAAGGGGATGGGGACAGAATGGGGCTATACAGAGTCAATACCAATGTGCAGGACATGGACAATGAACAGGGGAAACTGAAGGCTATACCAGACAGTAAGTCAGCATCGGGGACTCCAGGTACTTCATCAGAGGCCCAGCTCGAATGCCTTCATGCAAACGCCTGCAGTATGGGCAATAAACAAGAGGAGCTGGAGATACTTGTGTGCTCACAGCGCTACAATCCGATCATCATCATGGACACATGGTGGAATGATTCCTGTGATTGGAGTGTTAAATTAGAAGGGTTGGATTAGAAGCTCTTCAGGAAGGACAGGCAGGGGTGACAAGGAGAGGTTGTTGCCCTTTACGTCAATAAACAGCTAGGATGAATGGAGCTCCGCCTCATGAGTGATGATTAAAAGAATGAGTGCCTATGGGCCAGGGTGAAAGGAAGGGAAGGAGATATTACAGTGGAGGTCTGCTACAGATTACCTGGCCAGGAGGACCAAGTGGATGAGGTCCTTCACAGACAAATAGGAGTTGCTGCTCATTCACAAGCCCTAGTCCCCATGGGGACTTTAACCACTCCGATTATCAGTTGGAGAGACAACAGAGCAGGGCATAAGCAATCCAGAAGGTTCCTGGAATTCAATGATGATAACTTCCTCATCCAGTTGATGGAGGGACCAACGAGGAGAGATAGAATCATAGAATTGTCAGGGTTGGAAGAGACCTAGATCATCTAGTTCCAACCCCCCTGCCAATGACAGGGACACCTACCACTGGAGAAGGTTGCTCAGAGCCCTATCCAGCCTGGTCTTAAAAACTTCCAAGGATGGGGCATCCACCACCTCTCTGGGCAACCTGTTCCAGTGTCTCACCA